>CANIUD010000093.1:0-106191 GCA_947470075.1 Closterium sp. Yama58-4 | reverse complement strand
CGTTTTGCCTAGCATTAGAGTGCTAGGTACTAGCGTTGACTCGGGTCGCCTTCGCCCAACGAACCGCGTAGAAACGAAATTCCAGCGAGGAAGGAATTCACATGAATCAATTTGACTATATTCAGGTACAAACAGAGAAGGATTAAATAGTTCTAGCTAGCAAGGACCTTGGGAATCAACCTGGGAACAACCAGGGATGATCCCAAATAATTCCAAGCAACAGAACCACCCTGGCTGGACAAAATAGCAGGTGGTAGGTTGGTAAACAACCTCTGGTTCTGTTTTTCCAACCTGGGAAACAACAACCAGGTTCAGGTTCTAAAAACAGAACCTGTTTTGTCTTTGCCCAACCAGCCAAATGCTGGTTCCGCTGGTTTTCCCTGGCCTTGTAGCATGCAGATACAGACAAACAACATCCAACCTTCACCTAAATTGTACCCCTATAGTGCCTTCCCTGCTACACTATAGTTAACCAAACAAACAGTACAATTTCGAGTTGGATAGAACTGAATCTGCGCAATCAACTCAACCGAACTGCAAAGCTTCCATCTTGGGTTCCTTTGCGAGCTCGTCCTTTCTGCTTGCACTGTTCATAGCGCATACAATGTTGTGCCAAAGCGCACATTGCGCGAGTACCTGCAATGCATCAAGCGAAAATGCGAAAGCAAACAAACACACGAACACACCATTCACACGCAAATGCATTCGCACACGCATACTCGTACAAACAGACGGCAGGATGTCGTGCAATGTGCATTTGCACCCAACACACTCCCCCTCAGCCTGCCGGCTGCATCCCCGTCATTCCATGCTAGTTCATGCTCATTCCACTCATGCGCACACAACGCCAATGAGGCTCATCCGCAAGCCTCTTGGTGAGAAAGTCTGCTGGCTGCTGGTGAGTCTTGATGTAGATCGGATGCACCGTCCCCCTCTTCACCTCCTTACGCAGCCAGTGCCACTTGATACGCATGTGCTTGTTCAGGCCATGAAGCACAGCGTTTCTGGCCATCCCAAGAGCCCCCTTGCTATCACAAAACAGCGGCGTAGCAACTTTCTGCTCCTGGCCAATCTCCTCTAACAGCCTCCTCAGCCAAATCACCTCCTTCACCCCATGGAACATCGCCATGTACTCTGATTCTACGGAAGAGAGTGCCGTCTCCGTCTGCTTCTTGGACCTCCAACTAACAGGTCCTCCCCCAACTACGCAGATGTATCCTCCCACAGATGAGGAATCCTCCTTCTCAGAAGCCCATGTAGCATCGGTAAAGCAAGTGAGAAATAGCTTGCCTTCTCCAAGCCTCTCCCCCTTCTCTTTCAGCACCTCCACCCCTTTCTGCTTCACCTGTGCAGATGCGGAGTATTGAACTCCAATGCTTGGGTGAGAGTTCAGGTACTTCACCACACGCTCAGCTGCATCCACCTGCTCCTCTGATGGATTCTGCACCACCCTAGCCAGCTGCCCAACCGAGAAAGAGATGTCGGGCCTCGTGTGAACTGCTGCGTACAAGAGGCTGCCCACCAAGGACTGAAATTGCTGCTGCTCTTCAGCTTCAACCCCTTCATCCTCTGCAGCCTTCACAAGCTTGAATTCTGCTGGCAGGGGAGTTGCAACCTTGCGCTCATTCTCAATCCCATACTTCTCCCCCAGCTCCTTGATGAACTTCTCCTGGTGCAGCTTCAACCACCTGTGATCTGGATCCCTCTCCACGTGCATCCCGAGGTAGTACTTTACCTCCCCAAGGTTCTTGCACTTGAAGTTTTCCATCAGTTGCTGCTGCACTTTCTGGATCTCCTTCATGCTGCTGCTGAAGAGAAGAATGTCGTCCACATAGACCAGAAACAGCACCAGCTTCTCCCCCTCGCCCTTGAGAAAGAGGCTCTCATCACAGCTGCTGGTCCTGAATCCCATCTCCTCTAAAACAGCTGCCAACTTCTGGTACCAGCAGCGTGGCGCCTGCTTCAAGCCGTAGATGGACTTGTTGAGCTTGCACACCCTGCCCGTACCATCCTCATACCCAGGCGGCTGCGTCATGTACACATCCTCCTCTAAAATCCCATTCAGGAATGCCGTTGAAATATCCATCTGAATGATGAATTTCCCACTAACAGCTGCATCTGCCAACAAGACACGGAGGGTAGGGGGTTTGGCAGTGGGAGCAAAGATCTCGTTGAAGTCCTGCTTCTCCTTCTGCATAAACCCCTTCGCCACCAGCCTACTCTTGTAGATGGTGACCTGCCCCTTGTCATCGGTCTTGATCCTCAGCACCCACTTGCATTGTATCGCTTTCTTCCCATCAGGCAGCACCACCAGATCCCATGTCCTATTCTCCAGCAGACTCTGGTACTCAGCATCCCTAGAAGCCAGCCACTTGTCCCTATCTGGTCCAGCTAATGCCTCCTCCATGCTAGCTGGTTCCTCTGGTGCAGGGGCAAGAAAACAGTACGCAGGCTCATCCTCCTCATCCGGGTCATAGCCATGAGGTAGAATCAGCAATGCCTCTTCGGTCCCTAGCTGCTGCTCTGCTGCATCAGTTCCTGCAGTCAGCTTCTTAGTAGCCATACGGGTACGTCCTGGCCTGGAGACGGGTGTCTCCCATCCCTTCATAACGACACCCTTCGGCTTCTTAGTTTTTCCCTGCTGCTTCTCTCCTCCCTCGGGTCCAGCAGCTCCACTAGTGCTGCCGCCAGTTTCCACACCATTTTCTCCACCAGCAGATGCCTCCTGTACCTTCTCTCCATCACCATTTCCAGCAGCTGCCTCCTCTCCCTCCTCCCACACACTAGGAGTCAGGTCCAGCTGCATGGTGATCTGCTCCATCTGCTGGGACACCCTTGCCTCCGGCTGTTTCTCCCAGCTCCCATACATCATGCCCTCAATGAATTTCACATCCCTGCTGTCAAACAACACACCCTTGGATGGTTCCCACAGCAGCCATCCCTTGCTCTCAGCAGCCAGCCCCAAATGCACACACCAGATTGCACTCGCCCCCAACTTACTGCGGTAGGTCTTGGGGACGTGGGCGACTGCCATGCAACCGAACACCCTCAGCATGTCCACCGGCGGCTTCCTCCCAAGCCACCTCTCCAACGGCACCCACGAGTCATCCCCAACCTTGGTGAGCACCCTGTTCCTAGCGACAGTGGCGTGCCGGACAGCATGAGGCCACATAGAATTGCTCAGCCCAGATTCTATGAGCAGCGCCCTAGCTGTCTCCAGAATGGTCCGGTTTGCCCGTTCTGCTACACCATTGGACTGTGGGGTATAAGCCGTGGTCAGCTCTCTCTGGATGCCCTGCTTCTTGAGCCAGGCCGTCATTTCAGCTCCAAGGAACTCACCACCCCGGTCTGTCCTAATCCGCTTCACTACACACTCCGCCTGCTTCTCCACGAATGGCAGCCAATCGTCCCGTATCGTGGAGGCGGCGTGGTCCTTCTGCTTCAGCGGATACGCCCACATCAGCCTGCTCCAGTCATCCACAATTGTAAGAAAATACCGCTCCCCCTTGTGCCCTTGCACCGGCAGCGGCCCCACCAAGTCCATGTGGACCAGCTCCAAAGGCTTCTTGCTCCTGCCAGCCACACTATGGAAAGGGAAACGGGTGAACTTTGAAAGCAAACAGATTTCACAGTTGTCATCGGGTGGCTGTCCGTTCAGCTTCAGACCCTTAACGGCTCCATCCTTCTCCAGCTGCTTCAGCAAAGGCATTGCCACATGCCCTAAGCGCCGGTGTGCCGTTGCCCAATCTGTCTCCCCAGATCTGGCCGACACTTTCACACCAACCCCTCCAACGGCGTTGCACTTCCCCTGGGATGCAGACCCCTCTCCAGCCTGCCCCCCACCATGCCACGCCAGGGCCGGCAGCTGCCACATAGATCTGTACACGTCCTTGCTCTCGTGCAGATCCCAAAGCACCCGATTGCCCAGCTTCCCCTTATAAGTGCGTGCCCCATCCGTGTTGGTGTTCACCCCAGCCTTGCCAAGCTTACGGAGGGAGATAAGGTTGGCCTTCAGGTCGGGGACGAGAAGAACGTCGTGCAGCACCACCGGCTTGCCATCCGCTCCCTTAAACGCAGCTCGTCCCGCACCAGCCACCTTCAACATGTGTCCAGAGGCGGAGCACACTTCATTGATCGGTGCAGCTCGTACTTCGTCCAGCAGGTCCTTGCGCGGCGTCATCGTCCAAGCAGCGCCTGTGTCCAACACCCAATAGTCTAGGGGGTGCAGCTCTGCTCCAACTTTGGCAGAGGCGTCTCCTTGCTCCCCCTTGTCTCCCACATGGAAGAATTGGCCCGCGGTGCGCTCCTTCTTCTTCTCCGCACCGCCGTTGCCCTTCGGGTTGTTGTCGGACGAATCAGCGACCATGTTGGCGCCGTTTTTCTGGTTCCTCCGCGCGCCGCCATCCTGGTGACGATTCTGGGGGGTCCATCCATCGGGTTTCTTATAGCACAAAAACCAGGGGTGCCCTTCCTTCTCACAATACCAGCAACTCCCTTTCATTTTGCCACCAGCACCCGACTTGCCCCCACGTCCAGATTTCGCACCGCGACCCCAACCGGTACCTCCTTGTTGGTCGTTGGAGTCGTCGTCTTTCTTTGCACCGCGTCCAGCACCACCGAAGCCACGTCCTCTGCCACGTCGGCTCCCTTGCATCCCGTAGCCGCTGCTGCCGTCGTCTCCACCCCTCAGTTGGCGGCGACGGAAGTCCTCCTCCAGAATCTTCGTCCGCACCCACTCGAGCGTCCACAAGCTCTGGTTCTGCGGCAGGCTCAATCCGCTCGTAAATTGAAGCCACGATTCTGGCAGCAGCGAGAGCATCTTCAAGCACTTGGTCTGCTCCGGGTAGGTGATTCCCGCGGTCGCCAACTTCGCGTAGAGGTCGCGCATCTTGTCCAGGACTGGTTGCACCGGCTCTCCCTCGCTCAGGCGCAACGCGGACAGCTCCCTCTCCAGCATCAACGTTGCGACAACGGAGGTCGGGGCGTGCAGCTCCTTCAACACGGTCCACGCCTTCGGACCGCATTCAACCTCCGGCAGCAGGTGCATGACGTGGTGACGCTGGTTCAGCTCCAAACTCTGCGACATCAAATAGTAGCCAGCCGAGGAACGCTCGTCCCAATCTTCCTGCAGCGTGGGGTCACTCGGTCTAGGCTCCTCCCCAATCATTAGTTTCAGCAAACCGATCTGACGGAAATATAATTGCATTTTCCAGGCCCAATCATCATAGCCCTCACCATTGAACTTCTCGACGGTGAAATTCTTCAGCACCTCCTTGACAAGCGAGCCCTGGTTTGTTCGCGCTCCCCTTGGCGCTGAAAGACCAGAATCTTGGCTGCCGCTACGATCTTGGGCTGAAGATTCACCAGCTCCCGCCGAGGTGTTGCCCGCCATAGCTACCTATAACGAGGATCACTATAACGCAGCTCTGATACCAGCTTGTTGGTGTAAGGGCCTAATAAACTCAAGCTATTAGGACTTAATCAAACTTAAAACCTCTCCTCGGGGTCACCTCCAAGGGTCCCTGGGTGCCTGGTACAAGACCAGCCCCTATCCTCGGGTCCGAGTTTGTAGAGAGAGGGATCAAGAAGGACTTAGTCAAAACAGCAAGAGTACTTGAACGTCGCGCAGCGTGCCGTGCAGACCGTCGATCGGATTAAGCTGAGAATTCGCTATATTGAAGCTCGCTCCAATAGCTTTAAAATGAGCCAAGTTGCCTCGCGAAAAGTTATGCCATTACGAAGTTATGGCTCAGACGGTGTTTGCCTAGCATTAGAGTGCTAGCGTACTAGCGTTGACTCGGGTAGCATTCCGCCAACGAACCGCGTAGAAACGAAATTCCAGCGAGGAAGGAATTCACATGAATCAATTTGACTATATTCAGGTACAAACAGAGAAGGATTAAATAGTTCTAGCTAGCAAGGACCTTGGGAATCAACCTGGGAACAACCAGGGATGATCCCAAATAATTCCAAGCAACAGAACCAACCTGGCTGGACAAAATAGCAGGTGGTAGGTTGGTAAACAACCTCTGGTTCTGTTTTTCCAACCTGGGAAAACAACAACCAGGTTCAGGTTCTAAAAACAGAACCTGTTTTGTCTTTGCCCAACCAGCCAAATGCTGGTTCCGCTGGTTTCCCCTGGCCTTGTAGCATGCAGATACAGACAAACAACATCCAACCTTCACCTAAATTGTACCCCTATAGTGCCTTCCCTGCTACACTATAGTTAACCAAACAAACACCGTACAATTCCGAGTTGGATAGAACTGAATCTGCGCAATCAACTCAACCGAACTGCAAAGCTTCCATCTTAGGTTCCTTTGCGAGCTCGTCCTTCCTGCTTGCACTGTTCATAGCGCATACAATGTTGTGCCAAAGCGCACATTGCGCGAGTACCTGCAAATGCATCAAGCGAAAAATGCAAAAGCAAACAAACACACGAACACACCATTCACACGCAAATGCATTCGCACACGCATACTCGTACAAACAGACGGCAGGATGTCGTGCAATGTGCATTTGCACCCAACACCACCTGCTATTTTGTCCAGCCAGGTTGGTTCTGTTGCTTTGAATTATTTGGGATCATTCCTGGTTGTTCCCAGGTTGATTCCCAAGGTCCTTGCTAGCTAGAACTATTTAATCCTTCTCTGTTTGTACCTGAATATAGTCAAATTGATTCATGCGAATTCCTTCCTCGCTGGAATTTCGTTTCTGCGCTATTCGACGGCGGAATGCTACCCGAGTCAACGCTAGTATGCTAGCACTCCCACGCTAGGCAAACGCTGTCCGAGCCATAACTTAGTAATGGCAGAACTTTTCGCGAGGCAACTTGGCTCATTTTAAAGCTCTTGGAGCGAGCTTCGATATAGCGAATTCTCAGCTTAATCCGATCGACGGTCTGCACGGCACGCTGCGCGACGTTCAAGGTACTCTTGCTGTTTTGACTAAGTCCTTCTTGATCCCTCTCTCTACAAACTCGGACCCGAGGATAGGGGCTGGTCTTGTACCAGGCACCCAGGGACCCTTGGAGGTGACCCCGAGGAGAGGTTTTAAGTTTGATTAAGTCCTAATAGCTTGAGTTTATTAGGCCCTTACACCAACAAGCTGGTATCAGAGCTGCGTTATAGTGATCCTCGTTATAGGTAGCTATGGCGGGCAACACCTCGGCGGGAGCTGGTGAATCTTCAGCCCAAGATCGTAGCGGCAGCCAAGATTCTGGTCTTTCAGCGCCAAGGGGAGCGCGAACAAACCAGGGCTCGCTTGTCAAGGAGGTGCTGAAGAATTTCACCGTCGAGAAGTTCAATGGTGAGGGCTATGATGATTGGGCCTGGAAAATGCAATTATATTTCCGTCAGATCGGTTTGCTGAAACTAATGATTGGGGAGGAGCCTAGACCGAGTGACCCCACGCTGCAGGAAGATTGGGACGAGCGCTCCTCGGCTGGCTACTATTTGATGTCGCAGAGTTTGGAGCTGAACCAGCGTCACCACGTCATGCACCTGCTGCCGGAGGTTGAATGCGGTCCGAAGGCGTGGACCGTGTTGAAGGAGCTGCACGCCCCGACCTCCGTTGTCGCAACGTTGATGCTGGAGAGGGAGCTGTCCGCGTTGCGCCTGAGCGAGGGAGAGCCGGTGCAACCAGTCCTGGACAAGATGCGCGACCTCTACGCGAAGTTGGCGACCGCGGGAATCACCTACCCGGAGCAGACCAAGTGCTTGAAGATGCTCTCGCTGCTGCCAGAATCGTGGCTTCAATTTACGAGCGGATTGAGCCTGCCGCAGAACCAGAGCTTGTGGACGCTCGAGTGGGTGCGGACGAAGATTCTGGAGGAGGACTTCCGTCGCCGCCAACTGAGGGGTGGAGACGACGGCAGCAGCGGCTACGGGATGCAAGGGAGCCGACGTGGCAGAGGACGTGGCTTCGGTGGTGCTGGACACGGTGCAAAGAAAGACGACGACTCCAACGACCAACAAGGAGGTACCGGTTGGGGTCGCGGTGCGAAATCTGGACGTGGGGGCAAGTCGGGTGCTGGTGGCAAAATGAAAGGGAGTTGCTGGTATTGTGAGAAGGAAGGGCACCCCTGGTTTTTGTGCTATAAGAAACCCGATGGATGGACCCCCCAGAATCGTCACCAGGATGGCGGCGCGCGGAGGAACCAGAAAAACGGCGCCAACATGGTCGCTGATTCGTCCGACAACAACCCGAAGGGCAACGGCGGTGCGGAGAAGAAGGAGCGCACCGCGGGCCAATTCTTCCATGTGGGAGACAAGGGGGAGCAAGGAGACGCCTCTGCCAAAGTTGGAGCAGAGCTGCACCCCCTAGACTATTGGGTGTTGGACACAGGCGCTGCTTGGACGATGACGCCGCGCAAGGACCTGCTGGACGAAGTACGAGCTGCACCGATCAATGAAGTGTGCTCCGCCTCTGGACACATGTTGAAGGTGGCTGGTGCGGGACGAGCTGCGTTTAAGGGAGCGGATGGCAAGCCGGTGGTGCTGCATGACGTTCTCTTCGTCCCCGACCTGAAGGCCAACCTTATCTCCCTCCGTAAGCTTGGCAAGGCTGGGGTGAACACCAACACGGATGGGGCACGCACTTATAAGGGGAAGCTGGGCAATCGGGTGCTTTGGGATCTGCACGAGAGCAAGGACGTGTACAGATCTATGTGGCAGCTGCCGGCCCTGGCGTGGCATGGTGGGGGGCAGGCTAGAGAGGGGTCTGCATCCCAGGGGGAGTGCAATGCCGTTGGAGGGGTTGGTGTGAAAGTGTCGGCCAGATCTGGGGAGACAGATTGGGCAACGGCACACCGGCGCTTAGGGCATGTGGCAATGCCTTTGCTGAAGCAGCTGAAGAAGGATGGAGCCGTTAAGGGTCTGAAGCTGAACGGACAGCCACCCGATGACAACTGTGAAATCTGTTTGCTTTCAAAGTTCACCCGTTTCCCTTTCCATAGTGTGGCTGGCAGGAGCAAGAAGCCTTTGGAGCTGGTCCACATGGACTTGGTGGGGCCGCTGCCGGTGCAAGGGCACAAGGGGGAGCGGTATTTTCTTACAATTGTGGATGACTGGAGCAGGCTGATGTGGGCGTATCCGCTGAAGCAGAAGGACCACGCCGCCTCCACGATACGGGACGATTGGCTGCCATTCGTGGAGAAGCAGGCGGAATGTGTAGTGAAGCGGATTAGGACAGACCGGGGTGGTGAGTTCCTTGGAGCTGAAATGACGGCCTGGCTCAAGAAGCAGGGCATCCAGAGAGAGCTGACCACGGCTTATACCCCACAGTCCAATGGTGTAGCAGAACGGGCAAACCGGACCATTCTGGAGACAGCTAGGGCGCTGCTCATAGAATCTGGGCTGAGCGATTCTATGTGGCCTCATGCTGTCCGGCACGCCACTGTCGCTAGAAACAGGGTGCTCACCAAGGTTGGGGATGACTCGTGGGTGCCGTTGGAGAGGTGGCTTGGGAGGAAGCCGCCGGTGGACATGCTGAGGGTGTTCGGTTGCATGGCAGTCGCCCACGTCCCCAAGACCTACCGCAGTAAGTTGGGGGCGAGTGCAATCTGGTGTGTGCATTTGGGGCTGGCTGCTGAGAGCAAGGGATGGCTGCTGTGGGAACCATCCAAGGGTGTGTTGTTTGACAGCAGGGATGTGAAATTCATTGAGGGCATGATGTATGGGAGCTGGGAGAAACAGCCGGAGGCAAGGGTGTCCCAGCAGATGGAGCAGATCACCATGCAGCTGGACCTGACTCCTAGTGTGTGGGAGGAGGGAGAGGAGGCAGCTGCTGGAAATGGTGATGGAGAGAAGGTACAGGAGGCATCTGCTGGTGGAGAAAATGGTGTGGAAACTGGCGGCAGCACTAGTGGAGCTGCTGGACCCGAGGGAGGAGAGAAGCAGCAGGGAAAAACTAAGAAGCCGAAGGGTGTCGTTATGAAGGGATGGGAGACACCCGTCTCCAGGCCAGGACGTACCCGTATGGCTACTAAGAAGCTGACTGCAGGAACTGATGCAGCAGAGCAGCAGCTAGGGACCGAAGAGGCATTGCTGATTCTACCTCATGGCTATGACCCGGATGAGGAGGATGAGCCTGCGTACTGTTTTCTTGCCCCTGCACCAGAGGAACCAGCTAGCATGGAGGAGGCATTAGCTGGACCAGATAGGGACAAGTGGCTGGCTTCTAGGGATGCTGAGTACCAGAGTCTGCTGGAGAATAGGACATGGGATCTGGTGGTGCTGCCTGATGGGAAGAAAGCGATACAATGCAAGTGGGTGCTGAGGATCAAGACCGATGACAAGGGGCAGGTCACCATCTACAAGAGTAGGCTGGTGGCGAAGGGGTTTATGCAGAAGGAGAAGCAGGACTTCAACGAGATCTTTGCTCCCACTGCCAAACCCCCTACCCTCCGTGTCTTGTTGGCAGATGCAGCTGTTAGTGGGAAATTCATCATTCAGATGGATATTTCAACGGCATTCCTGAATGGGATTTTAGAGGAGGATGTGTACATGACGCAGCCGCCTGGGTATGAGGATGGTACGGGCAGGGTGTGCAAGCTCAACAAGTCCATCTACGGCTTGAAGCAGGCGCCACGCTGCTGGTACCAGAAGTTGGCAGCTGTTTTAGAGGAGATGGGATTCAGGACCAGCAGCTGTGATGAGAGCCTCTTTCTCAAGGGCGAAGGGGAGAAGCTGGTGCTGTTTCTGGTCTATGTGGACGACATTCTTCTCTTCAGCAGCAGCATGAAGGAGATCCAGAAAGTGCAGCAGCAACTGATGGAAAACTTCAAGTGCAAGAACCTTGGGGAGGTAAAGTACTACCTCGGGATGCACGTGGAGAGGGATCCAGATCACAGGTGGTTGAAGCTGCACCAGGAGAAGTTCATCAAGGAGCTGGGGGAGAAGTATGGGATTGAGAATGAGCGCAAGGTTGCAACTCCCCTGCCAGCAGAATTCAAGCTTGTGAAGGCTGCAGAGGATGAAGGGGTTGAAGCTGAAGAGCAGCAGCAATTTCAGTCCTTGGTGGGCAGCCTCTTGTACGCAGCAGTTCACACGAGGCCCGACATCTCTTTCTCGGTTGGGCAGCTGGCTAGGGTGGTGCAGAATCCATCAGAGGAGCAGGTGGATGCAGCTGAGCGTGTGGTGAAGTACCTGAACTCTCACCCAAGCATTGGAGTTCAATACTCCGCATCTGCACAGGTGAAGCAGAAAGGGGTGGAGGTGCTGAAAGAGAAGGGGGAGAGGCTTGGAGAAGGCAAGCTATTTCTCACTTGCTTTACCGATGCTACGTGGGCTTCTGAGAAGGAGGATTCCTCATCTGTGGGAGGATACATCTGCGTAGTTGGGGGAGGACCTGTTAGTTCTCCGTCCAAGAAGCAGACGGAGACGGCACTCTCTTCCGTAGAATCAGAGTACATGGCGATGTTCCATGGGGTGAAGGAGGTGATTTGGCTGAGGAGGCTGTTAGAGGAGATTGGCCAGGAGCAGAAAGTTGCTACGCCGCTGTTTTGTGATAGCAAGGGGGCTCTTGGGATGGCCAGAAACGCTGTGCTTCATGGGCTGAACAAGCACATGCGTATCAAGTGGCACTGGCTGCGTAAGGAGGTGAAGAGGGGGACGGTGCATCCGATCTACATCAAGACTCACCAGCAGCCAGCAGAATTTCTCACCAAGAGGCTTGCGGATGAGCCTCATTGGCGTTGTGTGCGCATGAGTGGAATGAGCATGAACTAGCATGGAATGACGGGGATGCAGCCGGCAGGCTGAGGGGGAGTGTGTTGGGTGCAAATGCACATTGCACGACATCCTGCCGTCTGTTTGTACGAGTATGCGTGTGCGAATGCATTTGCGTGTGAATGGTGTGTTCGTGTGTTTGTTTGCTTTCGCATTTTTCGCTTGATGCATTTGCAGGTACTCGCGCAATGTGCGCTTTGGCACAACATTGTATGCGCTATGAACAGTGCAAGCAGGAAGGACGAGCTCGCAAAGGAACCCAAGATGGAAGCTTTGCAGTTCGGTTGAGTTGATTGCGCAGATTCAGTTCTATCCAACTCGAAATTGTACTGTTTTGTTTGGTTAACTATAGTGTAGCAGGGAAGGCACTATAGGGGTACAATTTAGGTGAAGGTTGGATGTTGTTTGTCTGTATCTGCATGCTACAAGGCCAGGGGAAACCAGCGGAACCAGCATTTGGCTGGTTGGGCAAAGACAAAACAGGTTCTGTTTTTAGAACCTGAACCTGGTTGTTGTTTTCCCAGGTTGGAAAAACAGAACCAGAGGTTGTTTACCAACCTACCACCTGCTATTTTGTCCAGCCAGGTTGGTTCTGTTGCTTGGAATTATTTGGGATCATTCCTGGTTGTTCCCAGGTTGATTCCCAAGGTCCTTGCTAGCTAGAACTATTTAATCCTTCTCTGTTTGTACCTGAATATAGTCAAATTGATTCATGCGAATTCCTTCCTCGCTGGAATTTCGTTTCTGCGCTATTCGACGGCGGAATGCTACCCGAGTCAACGCTAGTATGCTAGCACTCCAACGCTAGGCAAACGCTGTCCGAGCCATAACTTAGTAATGGCAGAACTTTTCGCGAGGCAACTTGGCTCATTTTAAAGCTCTTGGAGCGAGCTTCGATATAGCGAATTCTCAGCTTAATCCGATCGACGGTCTGCACGGCACGCTGCGCGACGTTCAAGGTACTCTTGCTGTTTTGACTAAGTCCTTCTTGATCCCTCTCTCTACAAACTCGGACCCGAGGATAGGGGCTGGTCTTGTACCAGGCACCCAGGGACCCTTGGAGGTGACCCCGAGGAGAGGTTTTAAGTTTGATTAAGTCCTAATAGCTTGAGTTTATTAGGCCCTTACACCAACACAACTGGCTTATTGGCTAAATGGACCGGTTGGACCAACTGGCCTGTTGGACCAATGGACCGGTTGGATCAACTGGCCTGTTGGTCCAATGGACCGGATGGACCAACTGGCCTGTTGGCCCAACGGACCGATTGGACCAACTGGCTTGTTGGTCCTATGGACCCGTTTGACCAACTGGCATGTTGGCCCAATGGACTGGTTGGACCAACTGGCATGTTTGCCCAATGGACCGGTTGTTCCAACTGGCATGTTGGCCCAATGGCCCGGTTGGACCAACTCGCCTGTTGTCCCTATGGCCCAGTTGGACCAACTGGCCTGTTGGTCCAATGAACCGGTTGGACCAACTGGCCTATTGGTCCAATGGATCGGTTGGACCAACTGGCCTGTTGGCCTAATGGACCGGTTGGACCAACTGGCCTGTTGGCCCAATGGTTCGGTTGGACCAACAGGCCTGTTGGTCCAATGGACCGGTTGGACCAAATGGCCTGTTGGTCCAATGGACCGGTTGGACCAACTTGCTTGTTGGTCCTATGGCCTCGTTGGACCAACTGGCCTGTTGTCCCAATGGACCGGTTGAACCAACTGGCTTGTTGGCCTAATGGACCGGTTGGACCAACTGGCCTGTTGGCCCAATGGACCGGTTGGACCAAAGGGCTTGTTGGTCCTATGGACCGGTTGGACCAACTGGCCTGTTGTCCCAATGGACCGGTTGGACCAATTGGCATTTTGGCCTTATGGACCGGTTGGACCAACTGGCCTGTTGGTCAAATGGACCGGTTGGACCAACTGGCTTGTTGGCCCAATGGACCGGTTGGACCAAATGGCCTGTTGGTCCAATGGACCGGTTGGACCAACTTGCTTGTTGGTCCTATGGCCCTGTTGGACCAACTAGCTTGTTGTCCTAATGGACCGGTTGGACCAACTGGCTTGCTGGCCCAAAGGACCGGTTGGACCAACTGGCCTGTTGGCCCAATGGACCGGTTGGACCAACTGGCTTGTTGGCTTAATGGACCCGTCGGATCAACTGG
Organism: Closterium sp. Yama58-4; assembly: GCA_947470075.1. Classification (NCBI taxonomy): domain Eukaryota; kingdom Viridiplantae; phylum Streptophyta; class Zygnematophyceae; order Desmidiales; family Closteriaceae; genus Closterium; species Closterium sp. Yama58-4. Next base: position 92,300 of record CANIUD010000093.1, on the reverse strand, counting down.
CCTGTTGGCCCAATGGACCGGTTGGATCAACTGGCCTGTTGGTCCAATGGACCGGATGGACCAACTGGCCTGTTGGCCCAACGGACCGATTGGACCAACTGGCTTGTTGGTCCTATGGACCCCTTTGACCAACTGGCATGTTGGCCCAATGGACTGGTTGGACCAACTGACATGTTTGCCCAATGGACCGGTTGTTCCAACTAGCATGTTGGCCCAATGGCCCGGTTGGACCAACTCGCCTGTTGTCCCTATGGCCCAGTTGGACCAACTCGTCTGTTGGTCCCATGAACCGGTTGGACCATTTGGCCTATTGGTCCAATGGACCGGTTGGACCAACTGGTCTGTTGGCCCTATGGATCGGTTGGACCAACTGGCCTGTTGGCCTAATGGACCGGTTGGACCAACTGGCCTGTTGGCCCAATGGTTCGGTTGGACCAACAGGCCTGTTGGTCCAATGGACCGGTTGGACCAAATGGCCTGTTGGTCCAATGGACCGGTTGGACCAACTTGCTTGTTGGTCCTATGGCCCCGTTGGACCAACTGGCCTGTTGTCCCAATGGACCGGTTGAACCAACTGGCTTGTTGGCCTAATGGACCGGTTGGACCAACTGGCCTGTTGGCCCAATGGACCGGTTGGACCAAAGGGCTTGTTGGTCCTATGGACCGGTTGGACCAACTGGCCTGTTGTCCCAATGGACCGGTTGGACCAATTGGCATTTTGGCCTTATGGACCGGTTGGACCAATTGGCCTGTTTGCCCTATGGATTGGTTGGACCAACTGGTCTGTTGTCCCTATGGCCTGGTTGAACCAAATGGCCTGTTGGTCCTATGGACCGATTGGACCACTGGTTGGACCAACTTGTATGTTGTCCTAATGGACCGGTTGGACCAACTGGCTTGTTGGCCCAATGGACCCGTTGGATCAACTGGCCGGTTGGCCCAGGGGACCGGTTGGACCAACTGACCTGTTGTCCCAACGGACCAACTAGCCTGTTGGGCGAATGGACACGTTGGACCAACTGGCCTGTTGTCCTAATGGACCGGTTGGACCAACTGGCTTGTTGGCCCAATGGACCCGTTGGATCAACAAGCCTGTTGGCCCAAGGGACCGGTTGGACCAACTGGCCTGTTGTCCCAACAAACCAACTAGCCTGTTGGCCCAATGGACCGTATCGACCAACTAGCCTGTTGGTCCAATGGACCGAATGGACCGGTTGGACCAACTAGCCTGTTGGCCCAATGGACTGGTTGGACCAACTGGCCTGTTGGCCTAATGGACCGGTTGGACCAACTGGCCTGTTGTCCCTATCACCCGATTGGACCAACTGGCCGGTTGTCTCAATGGACCGGTTGGACCAACTGGCCTGTTGGCCCAATGGACCGGATGGGCAAATTTTGCTTGTTGGCCCAATGGACCGGTTGGACCAACTAGCTTGTTGGCCAATTGGACCGGTTGGACCAATTTGGCCTGTTGGCCCAATGGACCAGTTGGACCAACTGGCCTGTTGGCCCTATGGACCGGTTGGACCAACTGGCTTGTTGTCCCAATGGACCAGTTGGATTAACTGGCCTGTTGGCCCAATATACCCGTTGGACCAACTGGCCTGTTGGTCCTATGGACCGGTTGGACCAACTGGCCTGTTGTCCCTATTGACCGGTTGGACCAACTGGCCCCAATGGAAAGTTGGACCAACTGGCTTGTGGTCCCAATGGACCAGTTGGACCAACTGGCCTGTTGGCCCAATGGACCGGTTGGACCAACTGGCTTGTTGGTCCTATGGTCCGGTTGGACCAACTGGCCTGTCTGCCCTATTGACCGGTTGGACCAACTGGCCTGTTGTCCCAATGGACCGGTTGGACCAACTGGCTTGTTGGTCCAATGGACCAGTTGGACCAACTGGCCTGTTGGCCCAATGGACCGGTTGGACCAACTGGCCTGTTGTCCCTATCGACCGGTTGGATCCTGTTGGCCCTATGGACCGGTTGGACCAACTGGCTTGTTGTCCCAATGGACCAGTTGGACCAACTGGCCTATTGGCCCAATGGACCGGTTGGACCAACTGGCTTGTTGGTCCAATGGACCAATTGGACCAACTGGCATGTTGTCTCTATCGACCGGTTGGACCAACTGGCCTGTTTTCCCTATCGACCGGTTGGACCAACTGGCCTGTTGTCCCAATGGACCGGTTGGACCAACTAGCTTGTTGTCCCAATGGACCAGTTGGACCAACTGGCCTATTGGCCCAATGGACCGGTTGGACCAACTTGCTTGTTGGCCCAATGGACCGATCGGATCAACTGGCATGTTGTCCCTATAGACCGGTTGGACCAACTGGCCTGTTGTCCCAATGGACAAGTTGCACCAACTAGCCTGTTGGCCCTATGGACCGGATGGACCAAGTGGTGTGTTGGCCCAATGGACCGGTTGGACCAACTGGCTTGTTGGCTCAAAGGACCGGTCGGACCAACTGGCCTGTTGGCCCAATGGACCGGTCGGACCAACAGGCCTGTTGGTCCACTGGACCCGTCAGACCAACTAGCATGCTGGTCCAATGGACCAGTCGAACCAACTGGCTTGTTGGTCCAATGGACCAGTTGGACCAACTGGCCTGTTGGCCCAATGGACCGGTTGGACCAACTGGCCTGTTGGCCCTATGGACCGGTTGGACCAACTGGCCTGTTGGCCCAATGGACCGGTTGGACCAACTGGCCTGTTGGCCTAATGGACCGGTTGGACCAACTGGCCTGATGGTCCTTTGGACTAGATGGACCAACTGGCATGTTGGTCCAATGGACCGGTTGGACCAACTGGCCTGTTGGTCCGATGGACCGGTTGGACCAACTGGCCTATTGGCCCAATAAACCAGTTGAACCAACTGGCCCGTTGGTCCAATGGACCGGTTGGACCAACTAGCCTGTTGGCCCAATGGACCGGTTGGACCAACTGGCATGTTGGCCCAATGGACCGGTTGGACCAACTGGCATGTTGGCCCAACGGACCGATTGGACCAACTGGCTTGTTGGTCCTATGGACCCCTTTGACCAACTGGCATGTTGGCCCAATGGACTGGTTGGACCAACTGACATGTTTGCCCAATGGACCGGTTGTTCCAACTAGCATGTTGGCCCAATGGCCCGGTTGGACCAACTCGCCTGTTGTCCCTATGGCCCAGTTGGACCAACTCGTCTGTTGGTCCCATGAACCGGTTGGACCATTTGGCCTATTGGTCCAATGGACCGGTTGGACCAACTGGTCTGTTGGCCCTATGGATCGGTTGGACCAACTGGCCTGTTGGCCTAATGGACCGGTTGGACCAACTGGCCTGTTGGCCCAATGGTTAGGTTGGACCAACAGGCCTGTTGGTCCAATGGACCGGTTGGACCAAATGGCCTGTTGGTCCAATGGACCGGTTGGACCAACTTGCTTGTTGGTCCTATGGCCCCGTTGGACCAACTGGCCTGTTGTCCCAATGGACCGGTTGAACCAACTGGCTTGTTGGCCTAATGGACCGGTTGGACCAACTGGCCTGTTGGCCCAATGGACCGGTTGGACCAAAGGGCTTGTTGGTCCTATGGACCGGTTGGACCAACTGGCCTGTTGTCCCAATGGACCGGTTGGACCAATTGGCATTTTGGCCTTATGGACCGGTTGGACCAATTGGCCTGTTTGCCCTATGGATTGGTTGGACCAACTGGTCTGTTGTCCCTATGGCCTGGTTGAACCAAATGGCCTGTTGGTCCTATGGACCGATTGGACCACTGGTTGGACCAACTTGTATGTTGTCCTAATGGACCGGTTGGACCAACTGGCTTGTTGGCCCAATGGACCCGTTGGATCAACTGGCCGGTTGGCCCAGGGGACCGGTTGGACCAACTGACCTGTTGTCCCAACGGACCAACTAGCCTGTTGGGCGAATGGACACGTTGGACCAACTGGCCTGTTGTCCTAATGGACCGGTTGGACCAACTGGCTTGTTGGCCCAATGGACCCGTTGGATCAACAAGCCTGTTGGCCCAAGGGACCGGTTGGACCAACTGGCCTGTTGTCCCAACAAACCAACTAGCCTGTTGGCCCAATGGACCGTATCGACCAACTAGCCTGTTGGTCCAATGGACCGAATGGACCGGTTGGACCAACTAGCCTGTTGGCCCAATGGACTGGTTGGACCAACTGGCCTGTTGGCCTAATGGACCGGTTGGACCAACTGGCCTGTTGTCCCTATCACCCGATTGGACCAACTGGCCGGTTGTCTCAATGGACCGGTTGGACCAACTGGCCTGTTGGCCCAATGGACCGGATGGGCAAATTTTGCTTGTTGGCCCAATGGACCGGTTGGACCAACTAGCTTGTTGGCCAATTGGACCGGTTGGACCAATTTGGCCTGTTGGCCCAATGGACCAGTTGGACCAACTGGCCTGTTGGCCCTATGGACCGGTTGGACCAACTGGCTTGTTGTCCCAATGGACCAGTTGGATTAACTGGCCTGTTGGCCCAATATACCCGTTGGACCAACTGGCCTGTTGGTCCTATGGACCGGTTGGACCAACTGGCCTGTTGTCCCTATTGACCGGTTGGACCAACTGGCCCCAATGGAAAGTTGGACCAACTGGCTTGTGGTCCCAATGGACCAGTTGGACCAACTGGCCTGTTGGCCCAATGGACCGGTTGGACCAACTGGCTTGTTGGTCCTATGGTCCGGTTGGACCAACTGGCCTGTCTGCCCTATTGACCGGTTGGACCAACTGGCCTGTTGTCCCAATGGACCGGTTGGACCAACTGGCTTGTTGGTCCAATGGACCAGTTGGACCAACTGGCCTGTTGGCCCAATGGACCGGTTGGACCAACTGGCCTGTTGTCCCTATCGACCGGTTGGATCCTGTTGGCCCTATGGACCGGTTGGACCAACTGGCTTGTTGTCCCAATGGACCAGTTGGACCAACTGGCCTATTGGCCCAATGGACCGGTTGGACCAACTGGCTTGTTGGCCCAATGGACCGATTGGACCAACTGGCATGTTGTCTCTATCGACCGGTTGGACCAACTGGCCTGTTTTCCCTATCGACCGGTTGGACCAACTGGCCTGTTGTCCCAATGGACCGGTTGGACCAACTAGCTTGTTGTCCCAATGGACCAGTTGGACCAACTGGCCTATTGGCCCAATGGACCGGTTGGACCAACTTGCTTGTTGGCCCAATGGACCGATCGGATCAACTGGCATGTTGTCCCTATAGACCGGTTGGACCAACTGGCCTGTTGTCCCAATGGACAAGTTGCACCAACTAGCCTGTTGGCCCTATGGACCGGATGGACCAAGTGGTGTGTTGGCCCAATGGACCGGTTGGACCAACTGGCTTGTTGGCTCAAAGGACCGGTCGGACCAACTGGCCTGTTGGCCCAATGGACCGGTCGGACCAACAGGCCTGTTGGTCCACTGGACCCGTCAGACCAACTAGCATGCTGGTCCAATGGACCAGTCGAACCAACTGGCTTGTTGGTCCAATGGACCAGTTGGACCAACTGGCCTGTTGGCCCAATGGACCGGTTGGACCAACTGGCCTGTTGGCCCTATGGACCGGTTGGACCAACTGGCCTGTTGGCCCAATGGACCGGTTGGACCAACTGGCCTGTTGGCCTAATGGACCGGTTGGACCAACTGGCCTGATGGTCCTTTGGACTAGATGGACCAACTGGCATGTTGGTCCAATGGACCGGTTGGACCAACTGGCCTGTTGGTCCGATGGACCGGTTGGACCAACTGGCCTATTGGCCCAATAAACCAGTTGGACCAACTGGCCCGTTGGTCCAATGGACCGGTTGGACCAACTAGCCTGTTGGCCCAATGGACCGGTTGGACCAACTGGCATGTTGGCCCAATGGACCGGTTGGACCAACTGGCATGTTGGCCCAATGGACCGGTTGGACCAACTGGCATGTTGGCCCAATGGCCCGGTTGGACCAACTCGCCTGTTGTTCCTATGGCCCGGTTAGACCAACTCGTCTGTTGGTCCCATGGACTGGTTGGACCAACTGGCTTGTGTATCCTATGGACCGGTTGGACCAACTGGCCTGTTGGCCCAATGGACCGGTTGGACCAACTGGCCTGTTGGCCTAATGGACCGGTTGGACCAAGTTGCATGTTGGCCCAATGGACCGGTTGGACCAACTGGCCTGTTGGTCCTATGGACCGGTTGGACCAACTGGCCTGTTGGTCCTATGGACCAGTTGGACCAATTGGCATGCTGGCCCAATGGACCAGTTGGACCAACTGGCCTGTTGGCCCAATGGACCGGTTGGACCAACTGGCCTGTTGTCCCTATGGCCCGGTTGGACCAACTCGTCTGTTGGTCCCAGTGGACAGGTTGGACCAACTGGCCTGTTGGTCCTATGGACCGGTTGGACCAACTGGCCTGTTGGCCCAATGGACCGGTTGGACCAACTGGCCTGTTGGCCTAATGGACCGGTTGGACCAAGTTGCATGTTGGCCCAATGGACCGGTTTGACCAACTGGCCTGTTGGTCCAATGGATCGGTTGGACCAACTGGCCTGTTGGTCCTATGGACCAGTTGGACCAATTGGCATGCTGGCCCAATGGACCAGTTGAACCAACTGGCCTATTGGCCCAATGGACCGGTTGGACCAACTGGCCTGTTGTCCCTATGGCCCGGTTGGACCAACTCGTCTGTTGGTCCCAGTGGACAGGTTGGACCAACTGGCCTGTTGGTCCTATGGACCGGTTGGACCAACTGGCCTGTTGGTCCTGTGGACCGGTTGGACCAACTGGCCTGTTGGCCCTATGGACCGGTTGGACCAACTGGCCTGTTGGCCCTATGGACCGGTTGGACCAACTGGCCTGTTGTCCCAATGGACCGGTTGCACCAACTGGCATGTTGGTCATATGGATCGGTTCGACCAACTGGCTTGTTGGTCCTTTGGACCAGCCGGTTGGACCAACTGGTCTGTTGGCCTAATGGATCGATTGGACAAACTGGCCTGTTGGTCCAATGGACCGGTTGGACCTACTGGCCTGTTGGCATAATGGACCGGTTGGACCAACTGACTGTTGTCTCGATGGACCGGTTGGACCAACTGGTCTATTGGCCCAATAAACCGGTTGGACCAACTGGCCTGTTGGTCCTATGGACCGGTTGGACCAACTGGCCTGTTGGCCCAATGGACCGGTTGGACATTTTGGCCAGACGGTTGGACCAACTGGCCTGTTGGTCTTATGGGCCGGTTGGGCCAATTCGCTTGTTGGCCCTCTAGACTAGTTGGACCAACTGGCATGTTCACCCAATGGACCGGTTGGACCAACTCGCCTATTGGTCCAATGGACCGGATGGACCAACTGGCCTGTTGGTCCTATGGACCGGTTGGACCAGCTGTCTTATTGTCCCAATGGGCCGGTTGGACCAACTCGCTTGTTGGCCCAATGGACTGGTTGTACCAAGTGACCTGTTGCTCCTATGGGCCGGTTGGATAACTAGCCTATTGTCGCGATAGGCCGATTGGACCAACTGGCCTGTTGGTCCAATGGACTGTTTAGACCAACTCGCATGGTGGCTCTATGAACCGGTTGGACCAATTGACCTATTGGCTCAATGGACCGGTTGGATCAACTGACTAGTTGGCCTAATGCACCGAATGGACCAATTGGCCTGTTGGTCCTATGGGCTGGTTGGACCAACAGGCTTATTGTCCCTATGGACCGGTTGGACCAACTGGCCTGTTGGCCCTATGGACCAGTTGAACCAAGTGATTGTTGGTCCAATGGACCGGTTGGACCAACAGGATTGTTGGCCCAATGAACCGGGTGGACCGAATGTCCTATTGGCCCAATGTGCCGGTTGGACCAACAGGCCTGTTGGCCCAATGGACCAGATGGACCATTTAGCTAGTTGGCCAAATGGACAGGTTGAGCCAACTGGCTCTTTCGCCCAATGGACCGGTTGGACCAACTGGCCTGTTGTCCCAGTGGACCGGTTAGACCAACTGGCCTGTTGGTCCAATGGACCGGTTAGACCAACTGGCCTGTTGGCTCCATGGACCAATTGGACCAACTAGCATGTTGGTGCAATGGACCGGTTGGACCAACTGGCCTATTGTCCTAATGGACCAGTTGGGTCAAACTGTCCTGAGTCCCATGAACTGGTTGGAACAACTGGCTTATTGGCCCTATGGACCGGTTGGACCAACTGGCCTGTTGGCCCAATGGACCGGTTGGACCGACTGGCCTGTTGGTCCAATGGACCGGTTGGACCGACTGGCCCGTTGGCCCAAGGGACCGGTTGGACCAACTGGCCTGTTGGTCCAAGGGATTAGTTAGACCAGCTGGCCTGTTGTTCTAATGGACCTGTTGGACCAACTTGCCTGTTGTCCCAATGGACCGATTGGACCAACTTGCCTATTGACCCTAAACCAACTGGCCAGTAGGCCTAATGGAACGGATAGACCAACAGGCCTGTTGGTCCTATGGGCAGGTTGGGCCAACTGGCCTGTTGGCCCTATGGACCGGTTGGACCAACTGGCTTGTTGTCTGAATGGACCAGTTGGACCAACTGGCCTGTTGGCCCAATGGACCGGTTGGACAACTGGACTGTTGGCCCAATGTACCGGTTGGACCAGCTATCCAGTTGGCCCATTGGACTGTTTGGACCAACTAGCCAGTTGGTCCATTGGACCGGCTGAACCAGCTGGCCTGTTGGTTTTATGGACCGATTGGACCAATTGGACTGTTGGCCCAATAGACCGGTTGGACAATTTGGCCAGTTGGCCTAATGGACCGGATGGACCAATTGGGCTGTTGGTCTTATGGGCCAGTTGGGCCAACACGCGTGTTGGCCCTTTGGACTGGTTGGACGAACTGGCATGTCTGCCCAATGGACCGGATGGACCAACTGGCCTGTTGGCCTTATGGACCGGTTGGACCAACTGACATGTTGTCCTAATAGACCGGTTGGACCAACTGGCCTGTTGTCCCAATGGACCGGTTGGACCAACTGGCCTGTTGTCCTAACGGACCGGTTGGACCAACTGGCCTGTTGTCCCAATGGACCGGTTGGACCAACTGGCCTGTTGGCCCAATGGACCGATTGGACCAACTGGCCTGTTGGTCCTATGGACCAGTTGGACCAACTGGCCTGTTGGCCCAATGCACCGGTTGGACCAACTGGCCTGTTGGCCCAAGGGACAGGTTGGATTAACAGGCATGTTTTCCCTATGGAACGGTTGGACCAACTGGCCTGGTGTCCCAAGGGGCAGGTTGGACCAACTAGCCTGTTCTCCCGATGGTCCGGTTGGACCAACTGGCCTGTTGGCCCACGTGATAGGTTGGACCAGCTGGCCTGTTGGCCCCATGGGCCGGTTGGACCAACTGGTTTGTTGTCCATATGGCCCGGTTGAACCAAATGGCCTGTTGGCCCAATGGACTGGTTGGACCAACTGGCCTGTTGTCCTAATGGACCGGTTGGACCAACTGGCTTGTCGGCCCAATGGACCCGTTGGATCAACAGGCCTGTTGGCACAAGGGACCGGTTGCACCAACTGGCCTGCTGTCCCAAAGGACCGACTGGCCTGTTGGTCCAATGGACCTGTTGGACCAACTGGCCTGTTGGCCCAATGGACCGGTTGGACCAACTGGTCTGTTGGTCCTATGGACCAGTTGGACCAACTGGCCTGTTGGCCCAATGGACCGGTTGGACCAAGTGACATGTTGGCCCAATGGACCGGTGGCCCGGTTGGACCAACTCGCCTGTTGTACCTATGGCCTGGTTGGACCAACTCGTCTGTTGGTTCCATAGACCGTTTGGACCAACTGGCCTGTTGGTCCTATGGACCGGTTGGACCAACTGGCCTATTGGCCCAATGGACCGGTTGGACCAACTAGCCTGTTGGCCCAATTGACCGGTTGTACCAATTGGCCTGTTGGCCCTATGTACCGGTTGGACCAACTGGCCTGTTGGCCCAATGGACCGGTTGGACCAACTGGCTTGTTGGCCCAATGGACCGGTTGGACCAACCGGCCTGTTGGTCCTATGGACTGGTTGGACCAACTGGCCTGTTGGCCCAATGGACCGGTTGGACCAACTGGCTTGTTGGCCCAATGGACCGGTTGGACCAACTAGCCTGTTGGCCCAATGGACCGGTTGGACCAACTGGCCTGTTGGCCCAATGGACCGGTTGGACCAACTTGCTTGTTGGTCCTATGGCCCCATTGGACCAACTGGCTTGTTTTCTTTATGGACCGGTTGAACCAACTGGCTTGTTGGCCTAATGGACCGGTTGGACCAACTGGCCTGTTGGCCCAATGGACCGGTTGGACCAAAGGGCTTGTTGGTCCTATGGACCGGTTGGACCAACTGGCCTGTTGTCCTAATGGACCGGTTGGACCAATTGGCCTTTTGGCCTTATGGACCGGTTGGACCAATTGGCCTGTTTGCCCTATGGATTGGTTGGACCAACTGGCCTGTTGGCCCAATGGACCGGTTGGACCAACTGGTCTGTTGTCCCTATGGCCTGGTTGAACCAAATGGCCTGTTGGTCCTATGGACCGATTGGACCACTGGTTGGACCAACTTGCCTGTTGTGCTAATGGACCGGTTGGACCAACTGGCTTGTTGGCCCAATGGACCCGTTGGATCAACTGGCCTGTTGGCCCAGGGGACCGGTTGGACCAACTGGCCTGTTGTCCCAACGGACCAACTAGCCTGTTGGGCGAATGGACCCGTTGGACCAACTGGCCTGTTGGTCTAATGGACCGGTTGGACCAACTGGCTTGTTGGCCCAATGGACCCGTTGGATGAACAGGCCTGTTGGCCCAAGGGACCGGTTGGACCAACTGGCCAGTTGTCCCAACAAACCAACTAGCCTGTTGGCCCAATGGACCGTATCGACCAACTAGCCTGTTGGCCCAATGGACCGAATGGACATGTTAGACCAACTAGCCTGTTGGCCCAATGGACTGGTTGGACCAACTGGCCTGTTGGCCTAATGGACCGGTTGGACCAACTGGCCTGTTGTCCCTATCACCCGATTGGACCAACTGGCCGGTTGTCTCAATGGACCGGTTGGACCAACTGGCCTGTTGGCCCAATGGACCGGATGGGCCAATTTTGCTTGTTGGCCCAATGGACCGGTTGGACCAACTGGCCTGTTGGTCCTATGGACCGGTTGGACCAACTGGCTTGTTGGCCCATTGGACCGGTTGGACCAATTTGGCCTGTTGGCCCAATGGACCGGTTGGACCAACTGGCCTGTTGGCCCAATGGACCGGTTGGACCAACTGGCCTGTTGGCCCAATATACCCGTTGGACCAACTGGCCTGTTGGTCCTATGGACCGGTTGGACCAAGAGGCTTGTTGTCCCAATGGACCAGTTGGACCAACTGGCCTGTTGGCCCAATATACCCGTTGGACCAACTGGCCTGTTGGTCCTATGGACCGGTTGGACCAACTGGCCTGTTGTCCCTATTGACCGGTTGGACCAACTGGCCCCAATGGAAAGTTGGACCAACTGGCCTGTTGTCCCAATGGACCGGTTGGACCAACTGGCCTGTTGTCCCAATGGACCGGTTGGACCAACAGGCCTGTTGTCCCTATCGACCGGTTGAATCCTGTTGGCCCTATGGACCGGTTGGACCAACTGGCTTGTTGGCCCAATGGACCAGTTGGACCAACTGGCCTGTTGGTTCAATGGACCGGTTGGACCAACTGGCTTGTTGGCCCAATGGACCGATTGGACCAACAGGCATGTTGTCTTTATGGACCAGTTGGACCAACTGGCTTGTTGTCCCAATGGACCAGTTGGACCAACTGGCCTATTGGCCCAATGGACCGGTTGGACCAACTGGCTTGTTGGCCCAATGGACCGGTTGGTCCAACTGGCCTGTTGGTCCAATGGACCGATTGGACCAACTGGCATGTTGTCTCTATCGACCGGTTGGACCAACTAGCATAATGGCCCAATGGACCGGTTGGACCAACTGGCCTGTTGGCCCTATGGACCGGTTGGACCAACTGGCTTGTTGGCCCTATGGACCGGTTGTACCAACTAGCTTGTTGTCCCAATGGGCTGGTTGCAGCAATTGGCCTGTTGGCCCAATGAATTGGTTGGACCAAAGGGCTTGTTGGTCCTATGGACCGGTTGGACCAACTGGCCTGCTGTCCTAATCGACCGGTTGGACCAATTGGCGTTTTGGCCCTATGGACCGGTTGGACCACCTGGCCTGTTTGCCCTATGGATCGGTTGGACCAACTGGCCTGTTGGCCCAATGGACCGGTTGGACCAACTGGTCTGTTGTCCCTATGGACCCGGTTGGACCAACTGGCCTGTTGGTCCTATGGACCGGTTGGACCACTGGCCTGTTGGCCCAATGGACTGGTTGGACCAACTGGCCTGTTGGCCTAATGGACCGGTTGGACCAACTGGCTTGTTGGTCCAATGGACTCGTTGGATCTACTAGCCTGTTGGCCCAATGGACCGGTTGGACCAACTAGCCTGTTGTCCCAACGGACCAACTAGCCTGTTGGCCCAATAGACTGGTTGGACCAACTGGCCTGTTGGCCCAATGGACCGGTTGTTCCAACTGGCCTGTTGGCCCAATGGACCGGTTGGACCAATTTGCCTGTTGTCCCTATGGCCCAATTGGACCAACTCGTCTGTTGGTCCCATGGACCGGTTGGACCAACTGGCCTATTGGTCCAATGGACCGGTTGGACCAACTGGCCTGTTGGCCCAATGGACTGGTTGGACCAACTGGCCTGTTGGCCCAACGGACCGGTTGTACCAATTGGCCTGTTGGCCCTATGGACCGGTTGGACCAACTGGCCTGTTGTCCCAATGGACCGGATGGACCAAATGGCCTGTTGGCCCAATGGACTGGATGGACCAAATGGCCTGTTAGCACAATGGACCGGTTGGACCAACTTGCTTGTTGGTCCTATGGCCCCGTTGGCTTGTTGTCCCAATGGACCGGTTGGACCAACTTGCTTGTTGGCCCAATGGACCCGTTGGATCAACTGGCCCATTGGCCCAAGGGACCGGTTGGACCAACTGGCCTGTTGGCCCAATGGACCGGTTGGACCAACTGGCCTGTTGGCCCAATGGACCGGTTGGATCAACTGGCCTGTTGGTCCAATGGACCGGATGGACCAACTGGCCTGTTGGCCCAACGGACCGATTGGACCAACTGGCTTGTTGGTCCTATGGACCGGTTTCACCAACTGGCATGTTGGCCCAATGGACTGGTTGGACCAACTGGCATGTTTGCCCAATCGATCGGTTGTTCCAACTGGCCTGTTGGTCCAATGGACCAGTTGGACCAACTCGCCTGTTGTCCCTATGGCCCAGTTGAACCAACTCGTCTGTTGGTCCCATGGACCGGTTGGACCAACTGGCCTATTGGTCCAATGGACCGGTTGGACCAACTAGCCTGTTGGCCCAATGGACTGGTTGGACCAACTGGCCTGTTGGCCTAATAGACCGGTTGGACCAATTGGCCTGTTGGTCCAATGGATCGGTTGGACCAACTGGCCTGTTGGCCTAATGGACCGGTTGGACCAACTGGCCTGTTGGCCCAATGGACCGGTTGGACCAACAGGCCTGTTGGCCCAATGGACTGGATGGATCAAATGGCCTGTTGGTCCAATGGACCGGTTGGACCAACTTGCTTGTTGGTCCTATGGCCCCGTTGGACCAACTGGATTGTTGTCCTAATGGACCGGTTGGACCAACTGGCCTGTTGGCCCAATGGACCGGTTGGACCAAAGGGCTTGTTGGTCCTATGGACCGGTTGGACCAACTGGCCTGTTGTCCTAATGGACCGGTTGGACCAATTGGCCTTTTGGCCTTATAGACCGGTTGGACCAATTGGCCTGTTTGCCCTATGAATTGGTTGGACCAACTGGCCTGTTGGCCCAATGGACCGGTTGGACCAAAGGGCTTGTTGGTCCTATGGACCGGTTGGACCAACTGGCCTGTTGTCCTAATGGACCGGTTGGACCAATTGGCCTTTTGGCCTTATAGACCGGTTGGACCAATTGGCCTGTTTGCCCTATGAATTGGTTGGACCAAATGGCCTGTTGGTCCTATGGACCGATTGGACCACTGGTTGGACCAACTTGCCTGTTGGCCTAATGGACCGGTTGGACCAACTGGCTTGTTGGCCCAATGGACCCGTTGGATCAACTGGCCTGTTGGCCCAGGGGACCGGTTGGACCAACTGGCCTATTGTCCCAACGGACCAACTAGCCTGTTGGGCGAATGGACACGTTGGACCAACTGGCCTGTTGTCCTAATGGACCGGTTGGACCAACTGGCTTGTTGGCCCAATGGACCCATTGGATCAACAGGCCTGTTGGCCTAAGGGACCGGTTGGACCAACTGGCCTGTTATCCCAACAAACCAACTAGCCTGTTGGCCCAATGGACCGTATCGACCAACTAGCCTGTTGGCCCAATGCACCGAATGGACTGGTTGGACCAACTGGCCTGTTGGCCCAATGGACCAGTTGGACCAACTGGCCTATTGTCCCTATTACCCGATTCCACCAACTGGCCGGTTGTCTCAATGGACCGGTTGGACCAACTGGCCTGTTGGACCAATGGACCGGATGGGCCAATTTTGCTTGTTGGCCCAATGGACCGGTTGGACCAACTGGCCTGTTGGTCCTATGGACCGGTTGGACCAACTGGCTTGTTGGCCGATTGGACCGGTTGGACCAATTTGGCCTGTTGGCCCAATGGACCGGTTGGACCAACTAGCCTGTTGGCCCAATGGACCGGTTGGACCAACTAGCTTGTTGTCCCAATGGACCAGTTGGACCAACTGTCCTGTTGGCCCAATATTTTCGTTGGACCAACTGGCCTGTTGGTCCAATGGACCGGATGGACCAACTGGCCTGTTGTCGATATTGACCGGGTGGACCAACTGGCCCCAATGGAAAGTTGGACCAACTGGCTTGTTGTCCCAATGGACCAGTTGGACCAACTGGCCTGTTGGTCCAATGGACCCGTTGGACCAACTGGCCTGTTGGTCCTATGGTCCGAATGGACCAACTGGCTTGTTTGCCCTATCGACCGGTTGGACCAGCTGGCCTGTTGGTCCAATGGACCGGTTCGACCAACTGGCTTGTTGTTCCAATGGACCAGTTGGACCAATTTGGCCTGTTGGCCCAATAGACCCGTTGGACCAACAGGCCTGTTGTCCCTATCGACCGGTTGGATCTTGTTGGCCCTATGGACCGGTTGGACCAACTGGCTTGTTGTCCCAATGGACCAGCTGGACCAACTGGCCTATTGGCCTAATGGACCGGTTGGACCAACTGGCTTGTTGGCCCAATGGACCGATTGGACCAACCAGCATGTTGTCTATTCCTATGGACCGGTTGGACCAACTGGCTTGTTGTCCCAATGGACCAGTTGGACCAACTGGCCTATTGGTCCAATGGACCGGTTGGACCAACTCGCTTGTTGTTCCAATGGACCAGTTGGACCAATTGGCCTGTTGGTCCAATGGACCGGTTGGACCAACAGGCCTGTTGTCCCTATCGACCGGTTGGATCTTGTTGGCCCTATGGACCGGTTGGACCAACTGGCTTGTTGTCCCAATGGACCAGCTGGACCAACTGGCCTATTGGCCTAATGGACCGGTTGGACCAACTGGCCTGTTGGCCCAATGGACCGATTGGACCAACTGGCATGTTGTCTATTCCTATGGACCGGTTGGACCAACTGGCTTGTTGGCCCAATGGACCGATTGGACCAACTAGCATGTTGTCTCTATCGACCGGTTGGACCAACTGGCCTGTTGTCCCAATGGACCGGTTGGACCAACTAGCTTGTTGTCCCAATGGACCAGTTGGACCAACTGGCCTATTGGCCCAATGGACCGGTTGGACCAACTGGCTTGTTGGCCCAATGGACCGATTGGACCAACTGGCCTGTTGGTCCAGTGGACCGGTCGGACCAACTAGCCTGTTGGTCCAATGGACCGGTCGAACCAACTGGCCTGTTGGTCCAATGGAACGGTTGGACCAACTGGCCTGTTGGCCCAATGGACCGGTTGGACCAACTGGCCTGTTGGCCCTATGGACCGGTTGGACCAACTGGCCTGTTGGCCCAATGGACCGGTTGGACCATCTGGCCTGTTGGCAGCCTAATGGACCGGTTGGACCAACTGGCCTGTTGGTCCAATGGACCGGATGGACCAACTGGCCTGTTGGTCCAATGGACTGGTTGGACCAACTGACTGTTGGCCCGATGGACGGGCTGGACCAACTGGCCTGTTGGTCCAATGAACCGGTTGGACCAACTGGCCTGTTGGCCCAATGGACCGGTTGGACCAACTGGCATGTTGCCCCAATGGCCCGGTTGGACCAACTCGCCTGTTGTCCCTATGGCCCGGTTAGACCAACTCGTCTGTTGGTCCGATGGACTGGTTGGACCAACTGGCCTGTTGGTCCTATGGACCGGTTGGACCAACTGGCCTGTTGGCCCAATGGACCGGTTGGACCAACTGGCCTGTTGGCCCAATGGACCGGTTGGACCAACTGGCCTGTTGGCCCAATGGACCGGTTGTACCAATTGTCATGTTGGCCCTATGGACCGGTTGGACCAACTGGCCTGTTGGCCTAATGGACTGGTTGGACCAAGTTGCATCTTGGCCCAGTGGACCGGTTGGACCAACTGGCCTGTTGGTCCTATGGACCAGTTTTACCAATTGGCATGCTGGCCCAATGGACCAGTTGGACCAACTGGCCTGTTGGCCCAATGGACCGGTTCGACCAACTGGCCTGTTGGTCCTATGGACCGGTTGGACCAACTGGCTTGTTGGTCCTATGGACCAGTTGGACCAACTGGCCTGTTGGCCCAATGGTCCGGTTCGAGCAACTGGCCTGTTGGTCCTATGGACCGGTTGGACCAACTGGCCTGTTCGTCCAATGGACCAGTTTTACCAATTGGCATGCTGGCCCAATGGACCAGTTGGACCAACTGGCCTGTTGGCCCAATGGACCGGTTCGACCAACTGGCCTGTTGGTCCTATGGACCGGTTGGACCAACTGGCTTGTTGGTCCAATGGACCGGTTGGACCAACTGGTCTGTTGGCCCAATGGATTGATTGGACAAACTGGTCTGTTGGCCCAATGGACCGGTTGGACCAACTGGCCTGTTGGCCCAATAGACTGGTTGGACCAACTGGCCTGTTGGCCCAATGGACCGGTTGGACCAACTGGCCTGTTGGCCCAATGGACCGGTTGGACCAACTGACGTGTTGTCCGAATGGACCGGTTGAACCAATTGGCCTGTTGGCCCAATGGACTGGTTGGACCAACTGGCCTGTTTTCCCTATCAACCGGTTGGACCAACTAGCCTGTTGGCCCAATGGACTGGTTGGACCAACTAACTTGTTGTCCCAATGGACCAGTTGGACCAACTGGCCTTTTGGCCCAATGGACCGGTTCGACCAACTGGCCTGTTGGTCCAATGGACCGATTGGACCAACTGGCATGTTGTTCCTATCGACCGGTTGGACCAACTGGCCTGTTGTCCCAATGGACCGGTTGGACCAACTAGCCTGTTGGCCCTATGGACCGGTTGGACCAACTGGCCTGTTGGCCCAATGGACCGGTTGGACCAACTGGCTTGTTGGCCCAATGGACCGGTCGGACCAACTGGCCTGTTGGTCTAATGGACCGGTCGGACCAACAGGTCTGTTGGTCCACTGGACCCGTCGGACCAACTAGCGTGCTGGTCCAATGCACCGGTCGGACCAACTGGCCTGTTGGCCCAATGGACCGGTTGGACCAACCGGCCTGTTGGTCCAATGGACCGGTTGGACCGACTGGCCTGTTGGTCCAATGGACCGGTCGGGCCAACTGGCCTGTTGGCCCAATGGACCGGTTGGACCAACTGGCATGTTGGTCCAATGGACCGGTTGGACCAACTGGCCTGTTGGCCCAATGGACTGGTTGGACCAACTGGCCTGTTGGCCCAATTGACCGGTTGGACCAACTGGCCTGTTGGTCCTATGGACCGGTTGGACCAACTGGCATGTTGGCCCAATGGACCGGTTGGACCAACTGGCATGTTGGCCCAATGGACCGGTTGGACCAACTGGCATGTTGGCCCAATGGACCGGATGGACCAACTGGCCTGTTGGCCCAATGGACCGGTTGGACCAACTGGCATGTTGGCCCAATGGCCCGGTTGGACCAACTCGCCTGTTGTCCCTATGGCCCGGTTGGACCAACCCGTGCCTGTTGGTCCCATGGACCGGTTGGACCAACTGGCCTGTTGATCCAATGGACCGGTTGGACCAACTGGTCTGTTGGCCCAATAAACTGGTTGGACCAACTGGCCAGTTGGCCCAATGGACCGGTTGTACCAATTGTCCTGTTGGCCCTATGGACCGGTTGGACCAACTGGCCTGTTGGCCCAATGGACCGGTTGGACCAACTGGCCTGTTGGCCTAATGGACCGGTTGGACCAATTGGCATGCTGGCCCAATAGACCGGTTGGACCAACTGGCCTGTTGGCCCAATGGACCGGTTGTACCAATTGTCCTGTTGGCCCTATTGACCGGTTGGACCAACTGGCCTGTTGGTCCAAAGGACCGGTTGGACCAACTGGCCTGTTGGCCTAAAGGACTGGTTCGACCAAGTTGCATGTTGGTCCAGTGGACCGGTTGGACCAACTGGCCTGTTGGTCCTATGGACCGGTTGGACCAACTGGCCTGTTGGTCCTATGGACCAGTTTTACCAATTGGCATGCTGGCCCAATGGACCAGTTGGACCAACTGGCCTGTTGGCCCAATGGACCGGTTGGACCAACTGGCATATTGGTCCTATGGACCGGTTCGACCAACTGGCTTCTTGGTCCTATAGATCAATTGGACCAACTGGTCTGTTGGCCCAATGGATCGATTGGACAAACTGGTCTGTTGGCCCAATGGACCGGTTGGACCAACTGGCTTGTTGGCCCAATAGACTGGTTGGACCAACTGGCCTGTTGGCCCAATGGACCGGTTGGACCAACTGACGTGTTGTCCGAATGGACCGGTTGGACCAACTGGCCTGTTGGCCCAATGGACCGGTTGGACCAACTGGCCTGTTTTCCCTATCGACCGGTTGGACCAACTGGCCTGTTGTCCCAATGGACCGGTTGGACCAACTAACTTGTTGTCCCACTGGACCAGTTGGACCAACTGGCCTGTTGGCCCAATGGACTGGTTGGACCAACTGGCCGGTTCGACCAACTGGCTATGGCCCAAACCGATTGGACCAACTGGCATGTTGTTCCTATCGACCGGTTGGACCAACTGGCCTGTTGTCCCAATGGACCGGTTGGACCAACTAGCCTGTTGGCCCTATGGACCGGTTGGACCAACTGGCCTGTTGGCCCAATGGACCGGTTGGACCAACTGGCTTGTTGCCCAATGGACCGGTCCGACCAACTGGCCTGTTGGTCCAATGGACCGGTCGGACCAACAAGTCTGTTGGTCCAGTGGACCGGTCGGACCAACTGGCCTGCTGGTCCAATGGACCAGTCGGACCAACTGGCCTGTTGCCCAATGGACCGGTGGACCAACGGCCTGTTGCCCTATGGACCGGTTGGACCAACTGGCCTGTTGGCCCAATGGACCGGTTGGACCAACTAGCCTGTTGGCACTATGGACGGATGTTGGACCAACTGGCATGTTGGTCCAATGGACCGGTTGGACCAACTGGCCTGTTGGCCCAATGGACTGGTTGGACCAACTGGCCTGTTGGCCCAATTGACCGGTTGGACCCAACTGGCCTATTGTCCCAATAAACCGGTTGGACCAACTGGCCTGTTGGTCCTATGGACCGGTTGGACCAACTGGCATGTTGGCCCAATGGACCGGTTGGACCAACTAGCATGTTGGCCCAATGGACCGGTGGACCAAACTGGCATCTTGGCCCAATGGACCGGTTGGACCAACTGGCATGTTGGCCCAATCGCCGGTTGGACCAACTCGCCTGTTGTCCCTATGGCCCGGTTGGACCAACTCGTCTGTTGGTCCCATGGACCGGTTGGACCAACTGGCCTGTTGATCCAATGGACCGGTTGGACCAACTGGTCTGTTGGCCCAATAAACCGTTGGACCAACTGGCTTGTTGGCCCAATGGACCAGTTGTACCAATTGTCCTGTTGGCCCTATGGCTGTTTGGACCAACTGGCCTGTTGGCCTAATGGACCGGTTTTGACCAACTGGCTTGTTGGTCCTATGGACGGTTGGACCAATTGGCATGCTGGCCCAATGGACCGGTTGTTACCAATTGGCCTGTTGGCCCAATGGACCGGTTGTACCAATTGTCCTGTTGGCCCTATGGACCGGTTGGACCAACTGGCCTGTTGGCCCAATGGACCGGTTGGACCAAATGGCCTGTTGGCCTAATGGACCGGTTGGACCAACTGGCCTGTTGGTCCTATGGACCAGCTGGACCAATTGGCATGCTGGCCCAATGGACCAGTTGGACCAACTGGCCTGTTGGCCCAATGGATCGATTGGACAAACTGGCCTGTTGGTTCTATGGACCGGTTGGACCAACTCGTCTGTTGGTCCCAGTGGACAGGTTGGACCAACTGGCCTGTTGGTCCTATGGACTGGTTGGACCAACTGGCCTGTTGGCCCTATGGACCGGTTGGACCAACTGGCCTGTTGGTCCTATGGACCAGTTGGACCAATTGGCATGCTGGCCCAATGGACCAGTTGGACCAACTGGCCTGTTGGCCCAATGGACCGGTTGGACCAACTGGCCTGTTGTCCCAATGGACCGGTTGGACCAACTGGCCTGTTGGCCCAATGGACCGGTTGGACCAACTGGCCTGTTGGCCTAATGGACCGGTTGGACCAACTGGCCTGTTGTCCCAATGGACCAGTTGCACCAATTGGCATGTTGGTCCTATGGACCGGTTCGACCACTGGCCTGTTGGTCCAATGGACCGGTTGGACAAACTGGCCTGTTGGTCCAATGGACCGATTGGACCAACTGGCCTGTTGGTCCTATGGACCGGTTGGACCAACTAGCCTGTTGGCCCAATGGACTGGTTGGACCAACTGGCCTGTTGGCCCAATGGACCGGTTGGACCAACTAGCCTGTTGGCCCAATGGACCGGTTGGACCAACTGGCGTGTTGGTCCAATGGACCGGTTGGACCAATTGGCCTGTTGGCCCATAGACCGGTTGGACCAACTCGCCTGTTGTCCCTTTGGCCTGGTTGGACCAATTCGCCTCTTGGTCCCATGGACCGTTGGAACAACTGGCCCGTTGGTCGTTTAGACTGGTTAGACCACTTCGCCTATTGGTCCCATGGACTGGTTAAAAACAACTGGCCTGTTGGTCGAATGGACCGGTTGGACCAACTGGCCTGTTGGCCCAATGGACCGGTTGGACCATCTGGCCTGTTGGCCCAATGGACCAGTTGGACCAACTGGCCTGTTGGCCCAATGGACCAGTTGGACCAACTCGCCTGTTGGTCTCAGTGGACAGGTTGGACCAACTGCCCTGTCGGTCTTATGGACCGGTTAGACCAACTGGTCTTTGCCTTATGGACCGGTTGGACCAACTGGCCTGTTGGCCCAATGGACCGGTTGGACCAACTGGCCTGTTGGCCCAATGGACCGGTTGGACCAACTGGCCTATTAGCCCAATGGACCGGTTGGTCCAACTGGTCTGTTCTCCCTATGGCCCAGTTGGACCAACTCGTCTGTTGGTCCTATGGACCGGTTGGACCAACTGGCCTGTTGGCCCAATGGACCGGTTGGACCAACTGGCCTCTTGGTCCAATGGACCGGTTGGACCAAATGGCCTTTTGGCCTAATGGACCGGTTGGACCAACTGGCCTGTTGTCCCAATGGACCGGTTGGACCAACTGGCCTGTTGTCCCAATGGACCGGTTGGACCAACTGGCCTGTTGGCCCAATGGACCGGTTGGACCAACTGGCCTGTTGGCCATTCACCGGTTGGACCTACTGGCCTGTTGGTCCTATGGACCGGTTGGACCAAATGGCATCCCAATGGACCAGTTGGACCAACTGGCCTGTTGGCCCAATGGACCGGTTGGACCAACTGGCCTGTTGTCCCAATGGACCGGTTGGATCAACTGGCCTGTTGGTCCAATGGACCTGTTGGACCAACTGGCCTGTTGGTCCTATGGACCGGTTGGACCAATTGGCCTGTTGTCCCTATCGACCGGTTGGACCAGCTGGCCTATTGTCCCAATGGACCGGATGGACCAACTGGCTTCTTGTCCCAATGGACCAGTTGGACCAACTGGCCTGTTGGTCCTATGGACCGGTTGGACCAACTGGCATGTTTCCCAATCGACCGGTTGGACCAACTGGCCTGTTGTCCCAATGGACCGGTTGGACCAACTAGCCTGTTGGCCCAATGGACCGGATGGACCAAGTGGCCTGTTGGCCCATGGACGGTTGGACCAACTGGCCTGTTGGCCCAATGGACTGGTTGGACCAACTGGCCTGTTGGCCTAATCGACCGGTTGGACCAACTGGCCTGTTGGCCTTATCAACCGGTTTAACCAACTGGCCTTTTAGTCCAATGGACCCGTCGGACCAACTGGCCTGTTGGTCCAATGGACCCGTCGGACCAACTGGACGGTTGGACCAGCTGGCCTGTTGGCCCAATGGACCAGTTGGACCAACAAGTCTGTTGGTCCAATGGACCGCTTGGACCAACTGGCCTGTTGGTCCCAATGGATGTTGGTGTAAGGGCCTAATAAACTCAAGCTATTAGGACTTAATCAAACTTAAAACCTCTCGTCGGGGTCACCTCCAAGGGTCCCTGGGTGCCTGGTACAAGACCAGCCCCTATCCTCGGGTCCGAGTTTGTAGAGAGAGGAATCAAGAAGGACTTAGTCAAAACAGCAAGAGTACCTTGAACGTCGCGCAGTGTGCCGTGCAGACCGTCGGTCGGATTAAGCTGAGAATTCGCTATATCGAAGCTCGCTCCAAGAGCTTTAAAATGAGCCAAGTTGCCTCGCGAAAAGTTCTGCCATTACTAAGTTATGGCTCAGATGGTGTTTGCCTAGCATTAGAGTGCTAGCGTACTAGCGTTGACTCGGGTAGCATTCCGCCAATGAACCGCGTAGAAACGAAATTCCAGCGAGGAAGGAATTCGCTTGAATCAATTGACTATATTCAGGTACAAACAGAGAAGGATTAAATAGTTCTAGCTAGCAAGGACCTTGGGAATCAACCTGGGAACAACCAGGGATGATCCCAAATAATTCCAAGCAACAGAACCAACCTGGCTGGACAAAATAGCAGGTGGTAGGTTGGTAAACAACCTCTGGTTCTGTTTTTCCAACCTGGGAAAACAACAACCAGGTTCAGGTTCTAAAAACAGAACCTGTTTTGTCTTTGCCCAACCAGCCAAATGCTGGTTCCGCTGGTTTCCCCTGGCCTTGTAGCATGCAGATACAGACAAACAACATCCAACCTTCACCTAAATTGTACCCCTATAGTGCCTTCCCTGCTACACTATAGTTAACCAAACAAAACAGTACAATTTCGAGTTGGATAGAACTGAATCTGCGCAATCAACTCAACCGAACTGCAAAGCTTCCATCTTGGGTTCCTTTGCGAGCTCGTCCTTCCTGCTTGCACTGTTCATAGCGCATACAATGTTGTGCCAAAGCGCACATTGCGCGAGTACCTGCAAATGCATCAAGCGAAAAATGCGAAAGCAAACAAACACACGAACACACCATTCACACGCAAATGCATTCGCACACGCATACTCGTACAAACAGACGGCAGGATGTCGTGCAATGTGCATTTGCACCCAACAATGGACTGGTTGGACCAACTGGCCTGTTGGCCCAATGGACCGGTTGGACCAACTGGCCTGTTGTCCCAATTGACCGGTTGGACCAAATGGCATGTTGGCCCAATGGACCAGTTGGAACAACTGGCCTGCTGGCCCAATGGACCAGTTGGACCAACTGGCCTGTTGGCCCAATGGACCCGTTGGACAAACTGGCCTGTTAGCCCAATGGCCCAGTTGGGCCAACTTGTCTGTTGGTCCCAATGGACCGGTTGGACCAACTGGCCTGTTGTCCCAATGGACCGGTTGGACCAACTGGCCTGTTGGCCCAATGGACTGGTTGGACCAACTGGCCTGTTGGCCCAATGGACCCATTGGACAAACTGGCCTGTTGGTCCAATGGACCCGGTTGGACCAACTGGTCTGTTGGTCCAATGGACCGGTTGGACCAACCGGCCAGTTGGTCCTATGGACCGGTTGGACCTACTGATCTGTTGGCCCTATGGACCGGTTGGACCAACTGGCCTGTTGGCCCAATGGACCGGTCGGACCAACTGGCCTGTTGGACATATGGACCGGTTGGACCAACGGGCCTGTTGGCCCTATGGACCGGTTGGACCGGCCTTTCCTGTTAGCCCAATGGACCGGTTGGAACAACTGGCCTGTTGGTCCAATGGACCGATTGGACCAACTGGCCTGTTGGCCCAATGGACTGGTTGGACCAACTGGCCTGTTGGCACAATGAACTGGTTGGACCAACTGGCCTGTTGCCCCTATCGACCGGTTGGACCAACTGGCCTGTTGTCCCAATGGAACGGTTGGACCAACTGGCCTGTTGGTCCAATGGAACGGTTGGACCAACTGGCCTGTTGGTCCTATGGACCGGTTGGACCAACTGGCCTGTTGGTCCTATGGACCAGTTGGACCAACTGGCCTGTTGGCCCAATGGACCGGTTGGACCTACTAGCCTGTTGGTCCTATAGACCGGTTGGACCAATGCGTTTGTTGGTCCAATGGACAGGTTGGACCAACTGGCTTGTTGGTCCTATGGACCGGTTGGACAAACTGGTCTGTTCGCCTAATGGACCGGTTGGACCAACTGGCCTGTTGGCCCAATGGACCGGTTGGACCAACTAGCCTGTTGGCCCAATGGACCGATTGGACCAACTGGCGTGTTGGCCCAATGGACCAGTTGGACCAACTGGCCTGTTGGCTTTATGGACCGGTTGGACCAACTGGCCTGTTGGCCCAATGGACCAGTTGGACCAACTGGCCTGTTGGCCCAATGGACCGGTAGGAACAACTGGCTTGTTGGCCCAATGGACCAGTTGGACCAACTGGCCTGTTGGTCCAATGGACCGTTTGGACCAACTGGCCTGTTGGCAAAATTGACCGGTTGGACCAACTGGCCTGTTGGTCCAATGGAACGGTTGGACCAACTGGCCTGTTGGCCCTATGGACCCGTTGGACCAACTGGCCTGTTGGTCCTATGGACCGGTTGGACCAACTGGCCTGTTGGCCCTATGGACCGGTTGGACCAACTGGCCTGTTGGCCCAATGGACCGGTTGGACCAACTGGCCTGTTGGTCCAATGGACCCGTTGGACCAACTGGCCTGTTGGTCCTATGGACCGGTTGGACCAACTGGCCTGTTGGCCCAATGGACCAGTTGGACCAACTGGCCTGTTGGCCCAATGGACCGGTTGGACCTACTGGCCTGTTGGTCCTATGGACCGGTTGGCCCAATGGACTGGATGGATCAACTGGCCTGTTGGCCCAATGGACCGGTTGGACCAACTGGCCTGTTGTCCCTATCGCCAGGTTGGACCAATACGTCTGTTGGTAACAATGGACCGGTTGGACCAACTGGCCTGTTCGTCCTATGGACCAGTTGGACCAAATGGCATATTGGCCCAATGGACTGGTTGGACCAACTGGCCTGTTGGCCCAATGGACCGGTTGGACCAACTGGCCTGTTGTCTCTATCGCCAGGTTGGACCAATGCGTCTGTTGGTCCCAATGGACCGGTTGGACCAACTGGCCTGTTGGCCCAATGGACCGGTTGGACCAACTGGCCTGTTGGCCCAATGGACAGGTTGGACCAATTGGCCTGTTGGCCCAATTGACCGGTTGGACAAACTGACCTGTTGGTCCTATGGACCAGTTGGAAAAATTGGCATGTTGGCCCAATGGACCGCTTGGACCAACTAGCCTGTTGGCACAATGGACCAATTGGACCAACTCGCCAGTTGTTCCTATGGCCCGGTTGGACCAACTCGTCTGTTGGTCCAATCGACCGGTTGGACCAACTGGCCTGTTGGTCCTATGGACCGGTTGGACCAACTGGCCTGTTGGCCCAATGGACCGGTTGGACCAACTGGCCTGTTGGCCCAATGGACCGGTTGTACCAATTGGCCTGTGGCCCTATGGACCGGTTGGACCAACTAGTCTGTTGGCCCAATGGACCAGTTGGACCAACTGGCCTGTTGGCCCAATGGACCGGTTGGACCAACTGGCCTGTTGGTCTTACGGACCAGTTGGACCAATTGGCATGCTGGCCGAATGGATCGGTTGGACCAAATGGCCTGTTGGCCCAATGGACTGGTTGGACCAACTGGTCTGTTGTCCCTATGGCCCGGTTGGACCAACTCGTCTGTTGGTCCCCATAGACAGGATGTGTTGGGTGCAAATTTACATTGCACGACATCCTGCCGTCTGTTTGTACGAGTATGCGTGTGCGAATGCATTTGCGTGTGAATGGTGTGTTCGTGTGTTTGTTTGCTTTCGCATTTTTCGCTTGATGCATTTGCAGGTACTCGCGCAATGTGCGCTTCGGCACAACATTGTATGCGCTATGAACAGTGCAAGCAGAAAGGACGAGCTCGCAAAGGAACCCAAGATGGAAGCTTTGCAGTTCGGTTGAGTTGATTGCGCAGATTCAGTTCTATCCAACTCGGAATTGTACTGTTTTGTTTGGTTAACTATAGTGTAGCAGGGAAGGCACTATAGGGGTACAATTTAGGTGAAGGTTGGATGTTGTTTGTCTGTATCTGCATGCTACAAGGCCAGGGGAAACCAGCGGAACCAGCATTTGGCTGGTTGGGCAAAGACAAAACAGGTTCTGTTTTTAGAACCTGAACCTGGTTGTTGTTTTCCCAGGTTGGAAAAACAGAACCAGAGGTTGTTTACCAACCTACCACCTGCTATTTTGTCCAGCCAGGTTGGTTCTGTTGCTTGGAATTATTTGGGATCATCCCTGGTTGTTCCCAGGTTGATTCCCAAGGTCCTTGCTAGCTAGAACTATTTAATCCTTCTCTGTTTGTACCTGAATATAGTCAAATTGATTCAAGCGAATTCCTTCCTCGCTGGAATTTTGTTTTGCGCTATTCGACGGCGGAATGCTACCCGAGTCAACGCTAGTATGCTAGCACTCCAACGCTAGGCAAACGCTGTCCGAGCCAGAACTTAGTAATGGCAGAACTTTTCGCGAGGCAACTTGGCTCATTTTAAAGCTCTTGGAGCGAGCTTCGATATAGCGAATTCTCAGCTTAATCCGACCGACGGTCTGCACGGCACGCTGCGCGACGTTCAAGGTACTCTTGCTGTTTTGACTAATTCCTTCTTGATCCCTCTCTCTACAAACTCGGACCCGAGGATAGGGGCTGGTCTTGTACCAGGCACCCAGGGACCCTTGGAGGTGACCCCGAGGAGAGGTTTTAAGTTTGATTAAGTCCTAATAGCTTGAGTTTATTAGGCCCTTACACCAACAAGCTGGTATCAGAGCTGCGTTATAGTGATCCTCGTTATAGGTAGCTATGGCGGGCAACACCTCGGCGGGAGCTGGTGAATCTTCAGCCCAAGATCGTAGCGGCAGCCAAGATTCTGGTCTTTCAGCGCCAAGGGGAGCGCGAACAAACCAGGGCTCGCTTGTCAAGGAGGTGCTGAAGAATTTCACCGTCGAGAAGTTCAATGGTGAGGGCTATGATGATTGGGCCTGGAAAATGCAATTATATTTCCGTCAGATCGGTTTGCTGAAACTAATGATTGGGGAGGAGCCTAGACCGAGTGACCCCACGCTGCAGGAAGATTGGGACGAGCGCTCCTCGGCTGGCTACTATTTGATGTCGCAGAGTTTGGAGCTGAACCAGCGTCACCACGTCATGCACCTGCTGCCGGAGGTTGAATGCGGTCCGAAGGCGTGGACCGTGTTGAAGGAGCTGCACGCCCCGACCTCCGTTGTCGCAACGTTGATGCTGGAGAGGGAGCTGTCCGCGTTGCGCCTGAGCGAGGGAGAGCCGGTGCAACCAGTCCTGGACAAGATGCGCGACCTCTACGCGAAGTTGGCGACCGCGGGAATCACCTACCCGGAGCAGACCAAGTGCTTGAAGATGCTCTCGCTGCTGCCAGAATCGTGGCTTCAATTTACGAGCGGATTGAGCCTGCCGCAGAACCAGAGCTTGTGGACGCTCGAGTGGGTGCGGACGAAGATTCTGGAGGAGGACTTCCGTCGCCGCCAACTGAGGGGTGGAGACGACGGCAGCAGCGGCTACGGGATGCAAGGGAGCCGACGTGGCAGAGGACGTGGCTTCGGTGGTGCTGGACGCGGTGCAAAGAAAGACGACGACTCCAACGACCAACAAGGAGGTACCGGTTGGGGTCGCGGTGCGAAATCTGGACGTGGGGGCAAGTCGGGTGCTGGTGGCAAAATGAAAGGGAGTTGCTGGTATTGTGAGAAGGAAGGGCACCCCTGGTTTTTGTGCTATAAGAAACCCGATGGATGGACCCCCCAGAATCGTCACCAGGATGGCGGCGCGCGGAGGAACCAGAAAAACGGCGCCAACATGGTCGCTGATTCGTCCGACAACAACCCGAAGGGCAACGGCGGTGCGGAGAAGAAGAAGGAGCGCACCGCGGGCCAATTCTTCCATGTGGGAGACAAGGGGGAGCAAGGAGACGCCTCTGCCAAAGTTGGAGCAGAGCTGCACCCCCTAGACTATTGGGTGTTGGACACAGGCGCTGCTTGGACGATGACGCCGCGCAAGGACCTGCTGGACGAAGTACGAGCTGCACCGATCAATGAAGTGTGCTCCGCCTCTGGACACATGTTGAAGGTGGCTGGTGCGGGACGAGCTGCGTTTAAGGGAGCGGATGGCAAGCCGGTGGTGCTGCACGACGTTCTCTTCGTCCCCGACCTGAAGGCCAACCTTATCTCCCTCCGTAAGCTTGGCAAGGCTGGGGTGAACACCAACACGGATGGGGCACGCACTTATAAGGGGAAGCTGGGCAATCGGGTGCTTTGGGATCTGCACGAGAGCAAGGACGTGTACAGATCTATGTGGCAGCTGCCGGCCCTGGCGTGGCATGGTGGGGGGCAGGCTGGAGAGGGGTCTGCATCCCAGGGGGAGTGCAATGCCGTTGGAGGGGTTGGTGTGAAAGTGTCGGCCAGATCTGGGGAGACAGATTGGGCAACGGCACACCGGCGCTTAGGGCATGTGGCAATGCCTTTGCTGAAGCAGCTGGAGAAGGATGGAGCCGTTAAGGGTCTGAAGCTGAACGGACAGCCACCCGATTACAACTGTGAAATCTGTTTGCTTTCAAAGTTCACCCGTTTCCCTTTCCATAGTGTGGCTGGCAGGAGCAAGAAGCCTTTGGAGCTGGTCCACATGGACTTGGTGGGGCCGCTGCCGGTGCAAGGGCACAAGGGGGAGCGGTATTTTCTTACAATTGTGGATGACTGGAGCAGGCTGATGTGGGCGTATCCGCTGAAGCAGAAGGACCACGCCGCCTCCACGATACGGGACGATTGGCTGCCATTCGTGGAGAAGCAGGCGGAATGTGTAGTGAAGCGGATTAGGACAGACCGGGGTGGTGAGTTCCTTGGAGCTGAAATGACGGCCTGGCTCAAGAAGCAGGGCATCCAGAGAGAGCTGACCACGGCTTATACCCCACAGTCCAATGGTGTAGCAGAACGGGCAAACCGGACCATTCTGGAGACAGCTAGGGCGCTGCTCATAGAATCTGGGCTGAGCGATTCTATGTGGCCTCATGCTGTCCGGCACGCCACTGTCGCTAGAAACAGGGTGCTCACCAAGGTTGGGGATGACTCGTGGGTGCCGTTGGAGAGGTGGCTTGGGAGGAAGCCGCCGGTGGACATGCTGAGGGTGTTCGGTTGCATGGCAGTCGCCCACGTCCCCAAGACCTACCGCAGTAAGTTGGGGGCGAGTGCAATCTGGTGTGTGCATTTGGGGCTGGCTGCTGAGAGCAAGGGATGGCTGCTGTGGGAACCATCCAAGGGTGTGTTGTTTGACAGCAGGGATGTGAAATTCATTGAGGGCATGATGTATGGGAGCTGGGAGAAACAGCCGGAGGCAAGGGTGTCCCAGCAGATGGAGCAGATCACCATGCAGCTGGACCTGACTCCTAGTGTGTGGGAGGAGGGAGAGGAGGCAGCTGCTGGAAATGGTGATGGAGAGAAGATACAGGAGGCATCTGCTGGTGGAGAAAATGGTGTGGAAACTGGCGGCAGCACTAGTGGAGCTGCTGGACCCGAGGGAGGAGAGAAGCAGCAGGGAAAAACTAAGAAGCCGAAGGGTGTCGTTATGAAGGGATGGGAGACACCCGTCTCCAGGCCAGGACGTACCCGTATGGCTACTAAGAAGCTGACTGCAGGAACTGATGCAGCAGAGCAGCAGCTAGGGACCGAAGAGGCATTGCTGATTCTACCTCATGGCTATGACCCGGATGAGGAGGATGAGCCTGCGTACTGTTTTCTTGCCCCTGCACCAGAGGAACCAGCTAGCATGGAGGAGGCATTAGCTGGACCAGATAGGGACAAGTGGCTGGCTTCTAGGGATGCTGAGTACCAGAGTCTGCTGGAGAATAGGACATGGGATCTGGTGGTGCTGCCTGATGGGAAGAAAGCGATACAATGCAAGTGGGTGCTGAGGATCAAGACCGATGACAAGGGGCAGGTCACCATCTACAAGAGTAGGCTGGTGGCGAAGGGGTTTATGCAGAAGGAGAAGCAGGACTTCAACGAGATCTTTGCTCCCACTGCCAAACCCCCTACCCTCCGTGTCTTGTTGGCAGATGCAGCTGTTAGTGGGAAATTCATCATTCAGATGGATATTTCAACGGCATTCCTGAATGGGATTTTAGAGGAGGATGTGTACATGACGCAGCCGCCTGGGTATGAGGATGGTACGGGCAGGGTGTGCAAGCTCAACAAGTCCATCTACGGCTTGAAGCAGGCGCCACGCTGCTGGTACCAGAAGTTGGCAGCTGTTTTAGAGGAGATGGGATTCAGGACCAGCAGCTGTGATGAGAGCCTCTTTCTCAAGGGCGAGGGGGAGAAGCTGGTGCTGTTTCTGGTCTATGTGGACGACATTCTTCTCTTCAGCAGCAGCATGAAGGAGATCCAGAAAGTGCAGCAGCAACTGATGGAAAACTTCAAGTGCAAGAACCTTGGGGAGGTAAAGTACTACCTCGGGATGCACGTGGAGAGGGATCCAGATCACAGGTGGTTGAAGCTGCACCAGGAGAAGTTCATCAAGGAGCTGGGGGAGAAGTATGGGATTGAGAATGAGCGCAAGGTTGCAACTCCCCTGCCAGCAGAATTCAAGCTTGTGAAGGCTGCAGAGGATGAAGGGGTTGAAGCTGAAGAGCAGCAGCAATTTCAGTCCTTGGTGGGCAGCCTCTTGTACGCAGCAGTTCACACGAGGCCCGACATCTCTTTCTCGGTTGGGCAGCTGGCTAGGGTGGTGCAGAATCCATCAGAGGAGCAGGTGGATGCAGCTG
The DNA here is from genome assembly GCA_947470075.1 of Closterium sp. Yama58-4. Lineage (NCBI taxonomy): Eukaryota > Viridiplantae > Streptophyta > Zygnematophyceae > Desmidiales > Closteriaceae > Closterium > Closterium sp. Yama58-4. The sequence continues at coordinate 60,701 of CANIUD010000093.1, read as the reverse complement.
AGCGTGTGGTGAAGTACCTGAACTCTCACCCAAGCATTGGAGTTCAATACTCCGCATCTGCACAGGTGAAGCAGAAAGGGGTGGAGGTGCTGAAAGAGAAGGGGGAGAGGCTTGGAGAAGGCAAGCTATTTCTCACTTGCTTTACCGATGCTACATGGGCTTCTGAGAAGGAGGATTCCTCATCTGTGGGAGGATACATCTGCATAGTTGGGGGAGGACCTGTTAGTTGGAGGTCCAAGAAGCAGACGGAGACGGCACTCTCTTCCGTAGAATCAGAGTACATGGCGATGTTCCATGGGGTGAAGGAGGTGATTTGGCTGAGGAGGTTGTTAGAGGAGATTGGCCAGGAGCAGAAAGTTGCTACGCCGCTGTTTTGTGATAGCAAGGGGGCTCTTGGGATGGCCAGAAACGCTGTGCTTCATGGGCTGAACAAGCACATGCGTATCAAGTGGCACTGGCTGCGTAAGGAGGTGAAGAGGGGGACGGTGCATCCGATCTACATCAAGACTCACCAGCAGCCAGCAGACTTTCTCACCAAGAGGCTTGCGGATGAGCCTCATTGGCGTTGTGTGCGCATGAGTAGAATGAGCATGAACTAGCATGGAATGACGGGGATGCAGCCGGCAGGCTGAGGGGGAGTGTGTTGGGTGCAAATTTACATTGCACGACATCCTGCCGTCTGTTTGTACGAGTATGCGTGTGCGAATGCATTTGCGTGTGAATGGTGTGTTCGTGTGTTTGTTTGCTTTCGCATTTTTCGCTTGATGCATTTGCAGGTACTCGCGCAATGTGCGCTTCGGCACAACATTGTATGCGCTATGAACAGTGCAAGCAGAAAGGACGAGCTCGCAAAGGAACCCAAGATGGAAGCTTTGCAGTTCGGTTGAGTTGATTGCGCAGATTCAGTTCTATCCAACTCGGAATTGTACTGTTTTGTTTGGTTAACTATAGTGTAGCAGGGAAGGCACTATAGGGGTACAATTTAGGTGAAGGTTGGATGTTGTTTGTCTGTATCTGCATGCTACAAGGCCAGGGGAAACCAGCGGAACCAGCATTTGGCTGGTTGGGCAAAGACAAAACAGGTTCTGTTTTTAGAACCTGAACCTGGTTGTTGTTTTCCCAGGTTGGAAAAACAGAACCAGAGGTTGTTTACCAACCTACCACCTGCTATTTTGTCCAGCCAGGTTGGTTCTGTTGCTTGGAATTATTTGGGATCATCCCTGGTTGTTCCCAGGTTGATTCCCAAGGTCCTTGCTAGCTAGAACTATTTAATCCTTCTCTGTTTGTACCTGAATATAGTCAAATTGATTCAAGCGAATTCCTTCCTCGCTGGAATTTCGTTTCTGCGCTATTCGACGGCGGAATGCTACCCGAGTCAACGCTAGTATGCTAGCACTCCAACGCTAGGCAAACGCTGTCCGAGCCAGAACTTAGTAATGGCAGAACTTTTCGCGAGGCAACTTGGCTCATTTTAAAGCTCTTGGAGCGAGCTTCGATATAGCGAATTCTCAGCTTAATCCGACCGACGGTCTGCACGGCACGCTGCGCGACATTCAAGGTACTCTTGCTGTTTTGACTAATTCCTTCTTGATCCCTCTCTCTACAAACTCGGACCCGAGGATAGGGGCTGGTCTTGTACCAGGCACCCAGGGACCCTTGGAGGTGACCCCGAGGAGAGGTTTTAAGTTTGATTAAGTAGTAATAGCTTGAGTTTATTAGGCCCTTACACCAACAGGTTGGACCAACTGGCCTGTTGGTCCTATGGACCGGATGGACAACTGGTCTGTTGGCCCTATGGACCGGTTGGACCAACTGGCCTGTTGGCCCAATGGACCGGTTGGACCAACTGGCCGGTTGGCCCTCCCAATGGACCGTTTGGACCAACTGGCCTGTTGGGCTAATGGACAGGTTGGACCAACTGACCTGTTGTCATAATGGACCGGTTGCACCAACTGGCCTGTTGGTCCAATGGATCGGTTGGACCAACTGGCCTGTTGGTCCTATGGACCAGTTGGACCAACTAGTCTGTTGGCCCTATGGATCGGTTGGACCAACTGGCCTGTTGGCCCAATGGACCGGTTGGACCAACTGGCCTGTTGGTGCAATGGACCGGTTGGACCAACTGGCCTGTTGGCCCAATGGACCGGTTGGACCAACTGGCCTGTTGGCCCAATGGACCGGTAGGTGTAACTGGCCTGTTGGCCCAATGGACCGGTTGGACCAACTGGCCTGTTGGCCCAATGGACCGGTTGGACCAACTGGCCTGTTGGCCCAATGGGCCGATTGGAGCAACTGGCCTGTTGGCCCAATGGACCAGTTGGACCAACTGGCCTGTTGGCCCAATGGACCGGTTGGACCAACTGGCCTGTTGGCCCAATGGACCGGATGGACCAACTGGCCTTGTGGCCCAGTGGACCGGTTGGACCAACTGGCATGTTTTCCTAATAGACCAGTTGGACCAATTGGCCTGTTGTCCGAATAGACCAGTTGGACCAACTAGCCTGTTGGCCTAATGGACCGGTTGGACCAACTGGCCTGTTGTCCTAATGGACCTGTTGGACCAATTGGCCTGTTGTCCCAATGGACGGGTTGGACCAACTAGCCTGTTGTCCCTTTGGCCTGGTTGGACCAACTCGCCTCTTGGTCCCATGGACCGGTTGGAACAACTGGCCTGTTGGTCCTTTGGCCTGGTTGGACCACTTCGCCTGTTGGTCCAATGGATCGGTTGGACCAACTGGCCTGTTGGCCCAATGGACTGGTTGGACCAACTGGCCTGTTGGCCCAATGGACCGGTTGGACCAACTAGCCTGTTGGCCCAATGGACCGGTTGGACCAACTGGCCTGTTGGCCCAATGGACCAGTTGGACCAACTGGCCTGTTGGTCCAACGGACCGGTTGGACCAACTGGCCTGTTGGTCGAATGGACCGGTTGGACCAACTGGCCTGTTGGCCCAATGGACCGGTTGGACCAACTAGCCTGTTAGCATAATGGACCGGTTGGACCAACTAACCTGTTGTTCCTATGGCCCGGTTGGACCAACTCGTCTGTTGGTCCTATTGACCGGTTGGACCAACTGGCCTGTTGGCCCAATGGACCGGTTGGACCAACTGGCCTGTTGGCTCAATGGACCGGTTGGATAACCTGGCCTGTTGGTCCTATGGACCAGTTGGACCAATTGGCATGCTGGCCCAATGGACCGGTTGGACCAACTGGCATGTTGGCCCAATGGACCGGTTGGACCAACTAGCCTGTTGTCCTTATGGCCCGGTTTGAACAACTCATCTGTTGGTCCAATGGACAGGTTGGACCAACTGGCCTGTTGGTCCTATGGACCGGTTGGACCAACTGGCCTGTTGGTCCGATGGACCGGTTGGACCAACTGGCCTGTTGTCCCAATGGACCGGTTGGACCAACTGGCCTGTTGGCCCAATGGACCGTTTGGACCACTCGCCTGTTGTCCCAATGGACCGGTTGGACCAACTGGCATGTTGGCCCAATGGCCCGGTTGTACCAACTCACCTGTTGTCCCTATGGACCGGTCGGACCAACTGGTCTGTTGGTCCAATGGAACGGTTGGACCAACTGGCCTGTTGGTCCTATGGACCGGTTGGACCAACTGGCCTGTTGGCCCAATGGACCGGTTGGACCAACTGGCCTGTTGGCCCAATGGACCGGTTGGACCAACTAGCATGTTGGTCCTATGGACCGGCTGAACCAAATGGCATGTTGGCCCAATGGACTGGTTGGACCAACTGGCCTGTTGGCCCAATGGACCGGTTGGACCAACTGGCCTGTTGTCCCTATGGCCCGGTTGGACCAACTCGCCTGTTGGTCCAATGGACAGGTTGGACCAACTGGCCTGTTGGTCCTATGGACCGGTTGGACCAACTGGTCTGTTGGCCCAATGGATTGGTTGGACCAACTGGCCTGTTGGCCCAATGGACCGGTTGGACCAACTGGCCTGTTGTCCCAATGGACCGGTTGGACCAACTGGCCTGTTGGCCCAATGGACCGGTTGGACCAACTGGCCTGTTGTCCCTTTGGCCTGGTTAGGCCAACTCGCCTCTTGGTCACATGGACCAGTTGGAACAACTGGCTTGTTGGTCCTTTGGCCTGGTTGGACCAACTGGCCTGTTGGCCCAATGGACCGGTTGGACCAACTGGCCTGTTGGCTAAATGGACCGGTTGGACCAACTGGCCTGTTGTCCCAATGGACCGGTTGGATCAACTAACTTTTTGGCCCAATGGACCGGTTGGAGCAACTGGCTTGTTGGCCCTATGGACCGGTTGGACCAACTGGCCTGTTGGCCCAATGGACCGGTTGGACCAACTGGCCTTTTGGCCCAAAGGACTGGGTGGACCAACTGGCCTGTTGTCCCAATGGACCGGTTGGACCAACTGGCCTGTTGTCCCTATGGCCTGGATGGACCAACTCGCCTATGGGTCCCATGGACCGGTTGGAACAACTGGCCTTTTGGTCCTTTGGCCTGGTTGGACCACCTCGCCTGTTGGTCCCATGTGTCGGTTGGACCAACTGGCATGTTGGCCCAATGGAGCGGTTGGACCAACTGGCCTGTTGCCCCGATGGACCGGTTGGACCAACTGTCTAGTTGGCCCAATGGACCGGTTGGACCAACTGGCCTGTTGTCCCAATGGACAGGTTGGACCGACTGGTCTGTTGTCCCAATGGACCGGTTGGACCGACTGGCCTGTTGTCCCAATGGATCGGTTGGACCGATTGGTTTGTTGGCCCTATGGACATGATGGACCGACTAGCAAGTTGGCCCTATGGACCGGTTGGACCGACTGGCCTGTTGGCTCTTTGGACCGGTTGGACATGTCTCTCGTTCGTCGGCGGGAAGCTGGCGCGGCACACCTTCCCCGACCAGGGCTCCGACGCCGACGACGTGCTGGCCGTCGTGCACATCGACCTGTGCAGGCCGTTTCGGGTTGCTGCCAAGCATGACAGCCTGTACTTCCTGCTGCTAAAGGACCGCAAGACCCGCTACGTGTGGGTGAGGCCGGTCGCCAAGAAGTCGGACGTGCTGCGGGAGTTCCAGCAGTGGCTGGTGCTGGTGGAGCGGCAGACGAAGAAGTCGGTGTTGCAGCTACGCTCTGACCGAGGAGGGGAGTTTCTCGGGAAGGAGTTCACTGCCTTCGTGGACGGCAAGGGGATCGTCCACGACCTGACCTGCCCATACACCCCGCAGCAGAACGGCATGGCGGAGCGAGAGATGCGGATGGTGGTAGAGTCGGTGTGGACAATGTTGCTGTACATGGGCGTGTAGCAGCACTGGTGGCACCTTGCTCTGCGGCAGGCCGTCTGGGTTCGCAACTACCTGGAGAGGTCGATTCTGCCGCGGGAGACAACGCTGTATCAGTGCTGACCGGGAAGAAGCCAGACTTGTCGTTGGCACGCGTGCGGGGCTGCATGGCGGAGTTCCTTGTTTCCGAGCAGCAGCGCGGTGGGAAGCTGAAGCCGAAGGCCAGGTGGGGCCTTCACCTCGGTGTGTCGGAGGAGAGCAAGGGCTGGCAACTCCCTGACATTGCCGACAACCGGGTGGTCACCTCGTCGGACATGGTGTTCTACAAGGCCATGTCGATGGAGGCGTGAAGTCGGAGCATGGGCCGGCGTCGGGGCAGACGCATGTCTACCCGCCAACGGACACCTCGACGGCGATGCTCCCTCTGCTCGCCGAGGTGGGTGAGCTTGCTGATGAGGACTCCAAGGTCGTCCGCCCCCCTCTCCTGCCCCCTCTGCCCCACCCCTTGTTGCCGACCTGTGTACGCTGGAACCGCCGTCGGCCAGTGGCGCTGAAGGGAGCAGTGAGGGGTCGCCTGTGGCGCCGGCCAAGAGCATCGCCGGTGGGTAACGTGACGTTCAGCAAGTCGGCGTAGGGGTGAAGTCGGCGTTGACCAGGGAGCAGCAGGACGCGGAAGTGCAGACGGCTTTGGTGTAGCCTGCGAATGGGGCATCGGCATGGCAGCAGCAGACAGGGGAGCAGGCAGCCGTGACGGCCATCACGAAGCAGTCGGCAACCGGGCAGTCGGAAGGGGAGCCGATTGAAGTGCAGCAGGACGATGAGGGCAGTGAAGCCAGTGACGATGAAGGTGACGCCGAGGAGTCCACCGTCAGCGACGTTGTGGAGGTCCAGCCTGGACCACGGCAGTCAGGCCGAATTCGGAGGCCACATGACCTCTACGTACCGGCCGCCTTCACCACCGTGTACAACGAGGTCGATGACCTGCTGTACGACGACGCCTAGGAGGATAAAGAAATGCCGGAGCTCGACCCCGACATGCACGCCGACCCCGAACACCGCAGGGACATCTTCACAATGACGATGAAGGAGGCGTTGGCGAGCACGAAAAGCAAGGCGGTGAAAGCCGCCATGGAGGAGGACCCACATCCTTCTCGGCATGGGAACCTGGGAGCTTGTTGAGAACCACAGAGGGCCAATATCATGACGAACCGGTGGGTACTGACGACAGAGTACCACATTGGCGACACCGTCGAGCGCGAGAAGGTGAGGCTGGTCGTGAAGGGCTTCACGCAGGTGTATGGCGCCGACTACAACGAGACGTACAGGCCGGTGAGCAACTATGTCACGTTGAGGATCTTCCTCAGCATCGTCGCCGTCCTCGACCTCAACCTGATGCAGCTTGACATGAAAAACGCCTTCACGCAGAGCAAGCTCGACCATATGCTGTACATGTACCAGCCGGTCCACTACAACGACGAGACTGGCCGGGTGTGCAAGCTGCTGAAGAGCCTCTACAGACTGAAGCATTCGTCGCTAATGCGGTACTGGGCTCTCGATGGTGTGCTGCTGGGTGCTGGCTGGAAGAAGAGCCAGGTTGACACAGCGCTCTACTTCAAGGTCGGCGGGGATGGCGTGGCATGATGGGTGTTGGTCTACGTTGACGACCTGCTCGCCGCCAGCAGCAGCACCGAGATGCTGAAGGAGCTGCTGGAGGCCGCCTTCAAGCCGAGCAAGATCCCGCTGGTGCAGAAGTACCTCGGGCTGGAGTTCGTGCACGACAGGCGGCAAGGAAGCTGTGGCTCCACCAGCAGGGCTACGCCGACAAGCTGCGTAGGCGGTTCCTTGATGACGAGCAAACCGGGCGCACCCCGAAGACGCCGGTCTAGGTCAACGCTTACGCCAAGCTCAAGTTCGTAGACGAGGAGGGACAGGAGCACCAGGATAAGGAGTATCGGCAGAAGGTCGGCTTGATGCGGTTCGCGGCGACGACGACGGGACCGGACATCGCCTTCGCCTGCAGCAAGCTGGGGAGCGGCCTCGCGGTATTGGCACTGGCGACGTTGACCGCTGCCTCGCCTACCTCACCAATACGCATGACACCGCCTGCAGTTTGGCGGTGGACCAGAGACGCTGGAGCTGGTCGGCTACGTGAACGCCAAAAACGCTGGTAACAAGCAGAACCGGACGAGCATGGGCGGCTACGTGTTCGTCTACGGATGGGCCGCAGTCTCCTGGTCCAGCCAGCGCATCAAGTGCGCAATGCTGTCGTCGACGGTAAGTAACGCACTTACTCTTGGTACCAATCATATGGGTAACTAACGCACTTACTCTTGGTACCTTCCATATGGGTAAGTAACGCACTTACTCTTGGTACCAACCACATGGGTAAGAAACGCACTTACTCTTGGTACCAACCATATGAATATGATTAAGTAACGCAATTATCCTTGGTACCAACCATTACGCACTTACTCTTGGTACCAACCATATGGGTAAGTAACGCACATACTCTTGGTACCAACCATATGGGTAAGTAACGCACTTACTCTTGGTACCAATCATACCGGTAAGTAATGGACGAACTTTTGGTACCAACCATATGGGTAAGTAACGCAATTACTCTTGGCATCTTCCACATGGGTAAGTAGCACACGTACTCTTTGTACAAATCATATGGGTAAGTAATGCACGTACTTTTGGTACCAGTAACGCACTTACTCTTGGTACCAATCATATGGGTAAGTGACACATTTACTCTAGCTACCAACCATATGGGTAACTAACGCACTTACCCTTCGTACTCTCCATATAGGTAACTAAAACACTTACTCTTGGTAGCAACCATATGGGTAAGTAACGCACTTACTTTTGGTACCAACCATATGGGTAACTAACGCACTGCTCTTGGTACCTTCTATATGGGTAAGTAAAGCACTTGCCTTTTGTACCTACCATATGGGAAAATAACGCACTTACTCTTGGTTCCAACCATATGGGTAACTAAGGGGGTGTCCAGCTCGTATATTTACATTTCATAAAGCCTTTCAGTTACCACATTTGGAGTTGTAACACCAGATTTTACAGAATGCGTGGACACGAGCAACTTTTGTGCAGAAGACGGTACGCCAGCGATACGTACTACGAGTCGGGTGACTCACTTAACTACATGCAGCATGCGCACGAACTAGGGTACAGTACCGCGTCCAGCCCGCTACAGTACGTACCCCTCAATATGACTCGCACGATTTCGCCAGTGCCGCGCGACACTCGCCGAAACAACCTGCGCTCTGGCAAACGACATTGCAAGGGAAACAAAATTGCGAGCGCACCGCCAAGTGAAAATTTGCCAAGCAGGCACAAACTCCTTGACACACACATGTTGCCTCTCTTTAGCGCAATTCTACCCAGCGCATTTGACGGGCATGCAGGGTCAATGACGAAACTGTCTGCCGACGTGCCCGTCACGTACGGCGGGTCTCGCTCCTAACGGCCACGTTTATATGGCAACTCGACGCCAGTCGCGCGCCAACGTGCCCCAAGGTGAAATGCGTCAATGTTTTCCTCCCGGGACAAATTTGTTGGTGTAAGGGCCTAATAAACTCAAGCTATTAGGACTTAATCAAACTTAAAACCTCTCCTCGGGGTCACCTCCAAGGGTCCCTGGGTGCCTGGTACAAGACCAGCCCCTATCCTCGGGTCCGAGTTTGTAGAGAGAGGGATCAAGGACTTAGTCAAAACAGCAAGAGCACCTTGAACGTCGCGCAGCGTGCCGTGCAGACCGTCGGTCGGATTAAGCTGAGAATTCGCTATATCGAAGCTCGCTCCAAGAGCTTTAAAATGAGCCAAGTTGCCTCGCGAAAAGTTCTGCCATTACGAAGTTATGGCTCGGAGAGCGTTTGCCTAGCGTTGGAGTGCTAGCATACTAGCGTTGACTCGGGTAGCATTCCGCCGTCGAATAGCGCAGAAACGAAATTCCAGCGAGGAAGGAATTCGCTTGAATCAATTTTACTATATTCAGGTACAAACAGAGAAGGATTAAATAGTTATAGCTAGCAAGGACCTTGGGAATCAACCTGGGAACAACCAGGGATGATCCCAAATAATTCCAAGCAACAGAACCAACCTGGCTGGACAAAATAGCAGGTGGTAGGTTGGTAAACAACCTTTGGTTCTGTTTTTCCAACCTGGGAAAACAACAACCAGGTTCAGGTTCTAAAAACAGAACCTGTTTTGTCTTTGCCCAACCAGCCAAATGCTGGTTCCGCTGGTTTCCCCTGGCCTTGTAGCATGCAGATACAGACAAACAACATCCAACCTTCACCTAAATTGTACCCCTATAGTGCCTTCCCTGCTACACTATAGTTAACCAAACAAAACAGTACAATTTCGAGTTGGATAGAACTGAATCTGCGCAATCAACTCAACCGAACTGCAAAGCTTCCATCTTGGGTTCCTTTGCGAGCTCGTCCTTTCTGCTTGCACTGTTCATAGCGCATACAATGTTGTGCCGAAGCGCACATTGCGCGAGTACCTGCAAATGCATCAAGCGAAAAAATGCGAAAGCAAACAAACACACGAACACACCATTCACACACAAATGCATTCGCACACGCATACTCGTACAAACAGACGGCAGGATGTCGTGCAATGTGCATTTGCACCCAACAAAATTACTACTTAACGATGTCAGTCGTCTGCCCCAGGCTTTCAAACTTGATCACACTGATTGCCATTTCTACAATTCCTCCAGAACTCTCTGCTATTACTGTCTGCCTGCAACATCCTACTCTATAGAGCACAACAACAATCAGATCGGGACCGAAGAGTCTACTGCACCTGCACCTGCCGCACCCCCCTCAATTGTTAGTACTGCTGCTGGAAATCTGCAGGTCACCCAGAGCGACCACAACGCCGACGACCTCGACATTTCTCCTGATGGTGGGCCCATCGTTGATGACACCGGCGATATGGGGGTTCCGCTCGTCCGCTCTGCAGCTGCAACTAGTCCAAGGGACGATCCCACAAGCCCCCGTGTGCACTGGACTGCAACAGAGATGCTTCAGTTGGTGCAGGCCAGGGTCGACCTGGACCCTGATTGGGATCTCATGCGCGGAGTTCAAGGTGCCAACTACTGGGCTCCACACTCTGGTGCTTGAGCGCCATCCCCGTTTCCGCTTCAGCCGAGGGGCGATCAATATCAAAATGTTGAGGATTGAGGCGCAGTACAAACAGCTCTGCGACAGGCTGTCTCGCTCCGGCGCTGGTGCATTCCGCTACTACCCTTTCTGGTACGGATTGATGGAGACAATCCGTGGCAATCGCCCTGGAGTCCAGCCCGTACACCGTGTGACTGCTGCCATGATAACCACTCCTACTCCACGCGCCCAACCTGGTAAGCGGTATTTTTGTATTCATAAAGCTTATTACAAAACATCCGCGTACTGCCACCTACATACGTATCCAGCACCATCTATATTGCCAAAACTGCTATCTACATACATATCCTGCACCATCTACCTTACTAACCATGACAACATCCTACGAGCCCCTACCAGTCCCTACCCCAACAGCCGTGACGCACGTCGGTCCTATTCGTGCAAGGTCTGCTGTTCGTGCCTCTACTACTACCACCATCCCAAGTGTGGATGCCACCATCCGTGCTGCAACGATTGGAAGATCGGGAAGGAACACGCGCACTACAACTACGGCTGTGAACTCGCCAATGACGACAGCCAATCCTGTTTCTCGGACGCCTACCCCACCCACTCCTGCTACGGCGGTGCAGACTCCATTATCCGTTACTAATCAGCCCACTGCACCGCCATCTGTCTCTGGTTCGCCATCCACGCCATCACCTTCTGTTCCCACCACGTCCCACATGACCTCCGCGGGTGGGACGGGGACGCCTCCTGCAGGGGGATCACCAACATAGAGCAATGGTCGGTCAACGGTAGGCTTGTTTGGTGTTGGCCCGGAGGCCGGAGTGGCCACGATCATGGCGGAAAGTATCGCAAGCGCCATAAACACTGCTGTGGCCCGTGCATGCGAAAGGTTTGAGAGCCTTACCCGGTCGTTGGTCGGGTCTGTTGGGTGCAAATTCACATTGCACGACATCCTGCTGTCTGTTTGTACGAGTATGCGTGTGCGAAAGCATTTGCGTGTGAATGTTCGTGTGTTTGTTTGCTTTTGCAATTTTCGCTTGAAGCATTTGCAGGTACTCGCGCAATGTGCGCTTCGGCACAACATTGTACGCGCTATGAACAGTGCAAGCAGAAAGGACGAGCTCGCAAAGGAACCCAAGATGGAAGCTTTGCAGTTCGGTTGAATTGATTGCGCAGATTCAGTTCTATCCAACTCGAAATTGTACTGTATTGTTTGGTTGACTATAGTGTAGCAGGGCAGGCACTATAGGGGTACAATTTAGGTGAAGGTTGGATGTTGTTTGTCTGTATCTGCATGCTACAAGACCAGGGGAAACCAGCGGAACCAGCATTTGGCTGGTTGGGCAAAGACAAAACAGGTTCTGTTTTTAGAACCTGAACCTGGTTGTTGTTTTCCCAGGTTGGAAAAACAGAACCAGAGGTTGTATACCAACCTACCACCTGCTATTTTGTCCAGCCAGGTTGGTTCTGTTGCTTGGAATTATTTGGGATCATCCCTGGTTGTTTCCAGGTTGATTCCCAAGGTCCTTGCTAGCTATAACTATTTATTCCTTCTCTGTTTGTACCTGAATATAGTCAATTGATTCATGCGAATTCCTTCCTCGCTGGAATTTCGTTTCTACGCAGTTCGACGGCGGAATGCTACCCGAGTCAACGCTAGTACGCTAGCACTCCAACGCTAGGCAAATGCTGTCCGAGCCATAACTTAGTAATGGCAGAACTTTTCGCGAGGCAACTTGGCTTATTTTAAAGCTCTTGGAGAGAGCTTCGATATAGAAAATTCTCAGCTTAATCCGATCGACGGTCTGCATGGCACGCTGCGCGACGTTCAAGGTACTCTTGCTATTTTGGCTAAGTCATTCTTGGTTCCTCTCTCTACAAACTCGGACCCGAGGATAGGGGCTGGTCTTGTGCCAGGCACCCAGGGACCCTTGGAGGTGATCCCGAGGAGAGGTTTTAAGTTTGATTAAGTCCTAATAGCTTGAGTTTATTAGGCCCTTACACCAACACAGGGGAGGGATGCGATGCCCTCTTTGGAATTTGTGTTGATTTGACAGAGCGCATGGGGGGTCTGCAATGCCCTCCAGGTTTTCACAACCTTTGTCGTTTGCGCATGGGAGGGCTCGAATGCTCTCTGAATTTTTGTGAGTGTTTCACGATCGCGCTGTGGCGGATTGTAATGCCCGCCAAGTTGTTTTTGTGCGCGGTTCGTTCAGTTGTGAAAAGTTCGCATGTGCGAAAATGCCAGCTTTATCATTCACGAGGAAACCAGTTACCTAGGTTTCCACCTGGCGCGAGCACTGTTCAAGTTTGTGTGAGGGGAAGTGTGTCCGCACGCTAGAAATTTCAGGTAGAGTGGACTCGGTTCACAGGCCATTCGTTTTTAGGTACAGCGATCAGTCTTGTACCTCCATACGTTTGTGGGCACTTAAAATCTCAAAATGTATGCGCTGGACACCCCCTAACGCACATACTCTTTGTACCTTCCATATGGGTAAGTTTCGCATTTCCTCTTGGTACCAACCATTTGGGACCTCATGCGACACATGCCAGTGGATGAATAGTAGCAAACAGAAAAAAGCAGAGTAACTTCAACCTCTACCGATACTGTTGCAGCCAAGGCATGTTGTTAGCATAGAATTTATTACTGGGCTTCCTTCAACCTCACGAAGGCGTGACACTTTCTTCGTAATGATCGATACGTTCTCTAAAATGGGACTTCATTCTGACCAACCCACGGCTATGACTAAAGGAATTGCTCGTCTCTTCTTCAACTGCAACATCACCATCCCCAGCATCTAGCGACCCAAAGCTCGATATTAAGTTTGAGAGAAAACTCATGGGTTTGTTAAGGACGAAGCTTCAGCATACCTCCCCTAGACTGATAGATAGACTGAGCGTCTCGATCAAGTGTATGAACATTATTGCGCGCAACATGCAAAGGCGACATCAGCCACCATCATTTATCGACGCTCGAGTTAGCTTCCAACAACGCATCACATGCAGCAACACAAAAATCTCCTTTCTTCCTGTGCTATGGGGAACCACTTTGTGAGGATCTAGGATCGAGCTCAGAAAAGAGAATGTGAATTGAATAAATCACCGGGGTACAACACAAGGCTATATATAGGCTCGACACAAGGCCCAGTAACCAGGTGTTACGCGAAGGTTCCGAGGGTTGCGAAGCGTCCTAAACAGACGAGTCCTTCCCGAATTCGGTAAAAGGCAATTCGGTGGCAACCGAATAGCCCAGAATTCGGTGTACGCAACCTAGCTCGGTGCTATAACTATAATAAAATATAGGAAAGCAGCTAGCCTAGAAAATCAGGCAATTCATGCATGCATAAAATAAACCTATGCTAGAAATAGCATAATAAAGTAAAGGCAAGCAAGCATAGCTGGCATTAGTCATTGTACTCTCACACACTTACCCCACAGCAGCCAACCACACCGGCACATGTCCAAGCCAGTTGTGACTCACTTAGTCTAGGTACCAACCATTGGGATAAGTAACGCACTTATTCTTAGTAGCAACCATATGGTTAAGTAACGCAATCATCCTTGATACATTCCTTATGGGTAAGTAACGCACTTACTCTAGGTACCAACCATATCGGAAAGTAACGTACTAACCATATGGGTAAGTAACGCACTTATTCTTGGTTCCAACCGTATGGGTATGTAACACTCTTACCCTTGGTTCCAACCATATGGGTACGTAACGAACTTACCATCGGTACCAACCATATGGGTAAGTCAGGAAATAACTCCTGGTACCAACTATATGGAAAAGTAACGCTAACTACCTTAGTACCTTCGAACCATATGGGTAACTAACGCACTTACCTTTGGTACCTTCCATATAGGTGAGTAACGCACTTACTCTTGGTACCAACTATATGGGTAAGTAACGCACTTACTCTTCGTACCAATCAAATGGGTAACTGACGCACTAACCTTGATACCAACCATATGGGTAAGTAACGCAGTTACTCTTGGTACCAACCATATGGATAAGTAGCGCACTCATTCTTGGTACCAATCATATGGGAAATTAACGCACTTACCCTTAGTACCCTAAATATGGGTAAGTGATGCACATATTCTTTGTACCAAATATATCACTAAGTAATGCACTTACTCTAGGTACCAATTATATGGGATGGTAACACACTAACCTTGGTACCTTCCATATGGATAATTAACTTACTTATTAACGTGCTTACGCTAGGTACCAATCATATGGGTAAATTGTTGGTGTAAGGACCTAATAAACTCAAGCTATTAAGACTCAATCAAACTTAAAACCTCTCCTCGGGGTCACTTCCAAGGGTCCTTGGGTGCCAGCTACAAAACCAGCCCCTATCCTCGGGTCTGAGTTTGTAGAGAGAGGAGTCAAGAATGACTTAGCCAAAATAACAAGAGTACCTTGAACGTCGCGCAGCGTATCGTGCAGACCGTCGATCGGATTTAGCTGAGAATTTGCTATATCGAAGCTCGCTCCAAGAGCTTTAGAATAAGCCAAAATGCCTTGCGAAAAGTTCTGCCATTACGAAGTTATGGCTCGGAAAGCGTTTGCCTAGCGTTAGAGTGCTAGCGTATTAGCGTTGACTCGGGTAGCATTCCGCCATCGAACCGCGTAGGAACGAATTCCAGCGAGGAAGGAATTCGCATGAATCAATTGACTATATCCAGGTACAAACAGAGAAGGAATAAATAGTTCTAGCTAGCAAGGACCTTGGGAATCAACCTGGGAACAACCAGGGATGATCCCAAATAATTCCAAGCAACAGAATCAACCTGGCTGGACAAAATAGCAGGTGGTACAACCTCTGGTTCTGTTTTTCCAACCTGGGAAAACAACAACCAGGTTCAGGTTCTAAAAACAGAACCTGTTTTGTCTTTGCCCAACCAGCCAAATGCTGGTTCTGCTGGTTTCCCCTGGCCTTGTAGCATGCAGATACAGACAAACAACATCCAACCTTCACCTAAATTGTACCCCTATAGTGCCTGCCCTGCTACACTATAGTCAACCAAACAAAACAGTACAATTTCAAGTTGGATAGAACTGAATCTGCGCAATCAATTTAACCGAACTGCAAAGCTTCCATCTTGGGTTCCTTTGCGAGCTCGTCCTTTCTGCTTGCACTGTTCATAGCGCGTACAATGTTGTGCCGAAGCGCACATTGCGCAAGTACCTGCAAATGCTTCAAGCGAAAATTGCGAAAGCAAACAAACACACGAACACACCATTCACACGCAAATGCATTCGCGCACGCATACTCGTACAAACAGACGGCAGGATGTCGTGCAATGCAAATTTGCACCCAACACACTCCCCCTCAGCCTGCCGGCTGCATCCCCGTCATTCCATGCTAGTTCATGCTCATTCCACTCATGCGCACACAACGCCAATGAGGCTCATCCGCAAGCCTCTTGGTGAGGAAGTCTGCTGGCTGCTGGTGAGTTTTGATGTAGATCGGATTCACTGTCCCTCTCTTCACCTCCTTACGCAGCCAGTGCCACTTGATACGCATGTGCTTGTTCAGCCCATGAAGCACAGCGTTCCTGGCCATCCCAAGAGCCCCCTTGCTGTCACAAAACAGCGGCGTAGCAACCTTCTGCTCCTGGCCAATCTCCTCTAACAACCTCCTCAGCCAAATCACCTCCTTCACCCCATGGAACATCGCCATGTACTCTGACTCAACAGAGGAGAGTGCCGTCTCCGTCTGCTTCTTGGACCTCCAACTAACAGGTCCACCCCCAACTACGCAGATGTATCCTCCCACAGATGAGGAATCCTCCTTCTCAGAAGCCCAAGTAGCATCAGTAAAGCAGGTGAGAAAGAGCTTGCCTTCTCCAAGCCTCTCCCCCTTCTCTTTCAGCACCTCAACCCCTTTCTGCTTCACCTGTGCAGATGCGGAGTATTGAACTCCAATGCTTGGGTGAGAGATCAAATATTTCACCATACGCTCAGCTGCATCCACCTGCTCCTCAGATGGATTCTGCACCACCCTAGCCAGCTGCCCAACCGAGAAAGAAATGTCGGGCCTCGTGTGAACAGCTGCATACAAGAGGCTGCCCACCAAGGACTGAAATTGCTGCTGCTCCTCGGCTTCAACCCCTTCATCCTCTGCAGCCTTCACAAGCTTGAATTCTGCTGGCAGGGGAGTTGCAACCTTGCGCTCATTCTCAATCCCATACTTCTCCTCCAGCTCCTTGATAAACTTCTCCTGGTGCAGCTTCAACCACCTGTGATCCAGATCCCTCTCCACGTGCATCCCAAGGTAGTACTTTACCTCCCCAAGGTTCTTGCACTTGAAGTTCTCCATCAGCTGCTGCTGCACTTTCTGGATCTCTTTCATGCTGCTGCTGAAGAGAAGAATGTCGTCCACGTAGACCAGAAACAGCACCAGCTTCTTCCCCTCGCCCTTGAGAAAGAGGCTCTCATCGCAGCTGCTGGTCCTGAATCCCATCTCCTCTAAAACAGCTGCCAACCTCTGGTACCAGCAGCGTGGCGCCTGCTTCAAGCCGTAGATGGACTTTTTCAGCTTGCATACCCTGCCCGTACCATCCTCATACCCAGGCGGCTGCGTCATGAACACCTCCTCCTCTAAAATTCCGTTGAGGAATGCCGTTGATATATCCATCTGGATAATGAATTTCCCACTAACAGCTGCATCTGCCAACAAGACACGAAGGGTAGGGGGTTTGGCAGTGGGAGCAAAGATCTCATTGAAGTCCCGCTTCTCCTTCTGCATAAACCCCTTAGCCACCAACCTACTCTTGTAGATGGTGACCTGCCCCTTGTCGTCAGTCTTGATCCTTAGCACCCACTTGCATTGTACCGCTTTCTTTCCCTCAGGCAGCACCACTAGTTCCCAAGTCCCATTCTCCAGCAGGCTCTGGTACTCAGCATCCCTAGAAGCCAGCCACTTGTCCCTATCTGGTCCAGCTAATGCCTCCTCCATGCTAGCTGGTTCCTCTGGTGCAAGGGCAAGAAAACAGTACGCAGGCTCATCCTCCTCATCCGGGTCATTGCCATGAGGTAAAATCAGCATTGCCTCCTCATTCCCAAGCTGCTGCTCTGCTACATCAGATCCTGCAATCAGCTTCATTGTTGCCATGCGGATGCGCTCTGGCCTAGAGACGGGTGTTTCCCACCCCTTCATAACGACACCCTTCGGCTTCCTCCTTTGCGGTAGCTTAGGCACCTTACCTTTGCTCTGCTGCTGCTCTCCTCTTTCAGATCCAGCAGCTTCACCAGTGCTATCACTAACCTCTCCTCCATCAGCAGGTGCCTCCTGTACCTTCTCTCCATCACCACCCCCTGCAGCTGCCTCCTCTCCCTCCTCCCACACACTAGGAGTCAGGTCCAGCTGCATGGTGATCTGCTCCATCTGCTGGGACACCCTTGCCTCCGGCTGTTTCTCCCAGCTCCCATACATCATGCCCTCAATGAATTTCACATCCCTGCTGTCAAACAGCACACCCTTGGATGGTTCCCACAGCAGCCATCCCTTGCTCTCAGCAGCCAGCCCCAAATGCACACACCAGATTGCACTTGCCCCCAACTTACTGCGGTAGGTCTTGGGGACGTGGGCGACTGCCATGCAGCCAAACACCCTCAGCATATCCACCGGCGGCTTCCTCCCAAGCCACCTCTCCAACGGCACCCACGAGTCATCCCCAACCTTGGTGAGCACCCTGTTCCTAGCGACGGTAGCGTGCCGAACAGCGTGGGGCCACATGGAGTTGCCAAGCCCAGATTCTATGAGCAGCGCCCTAGCTGTCTCTAGAATGGTCCGGTTCGCCCGTTCTGCTACACCGTTGGACTGTGGGGTATAAGCCGTGGTCAGCTCTCTCTGGATGCCCTGCTTCTTGAGCCAGGCACTCATGTCAGCTCCAAGGAACTCACCACCCCGGTCTGTCCTAATCCGCTTCACCATACACTCCGCTTGCTTCTCCACGAACGGCAGCCAATCGTCCCGAATTGTGGAGGCGGCGTGATCTTTCTGCTTCAGCGGATACGCCCACATTAGCCTGCTCCAGTCATCCACTATGGTTAGGAAATACCGCTCCCCCTTGTGCCCTTGCACCGGCAGCGGCCCCACCAAGTCCATGTGGACCAGCTCCAACGGCTTCTTGCTCCTGCCAGCCACAATATGGAAGGGGAAACGGGTGAACTTTGAAAGGAGGCAAATTTCACAGTTATCATCGGGTGGTTGTCCGTTCAGTTTCAGACCCTTAACGGCTCCATCCTTCTCCAGCTGCTTCAGCAAAGGCATTGCCACATGCCCCAAGCGTCAGTGTGCCGTTGCCCAATCCGTCTCCCCAGATCTGGCCGACACTTTCACACCAACGCCTCCAACGGCGTTGCACTCCCCCTGGGATGCAGACCCCTCTCCAGCCTGCCCCCCACCGTGCCACGCCAATGCCGGCAGCTGCCACATGGATCTGTACACGTCCTTGCTCTCATGCAGATCCCAAAGCACCCGATCGCCCAGGTGCCCCTTATAAGTGCGAGCCCCATCCGTGTTGGTGTTCACCCCAATCTTGCCAAGCTTACGGAGCGAGATAAGGTTGGCCTTTAGTTCGGGGACGAGGAGAACGTCGTGCAGCACCACCGGCTTGCCATCCGCTCCCTTAAATGCAGCTCGTCCCGCACCAGCCACCTTCAACATGTGTCCAGAGGCGGAGCACACCTCATTGATTGGTGCAGCGCGCACGTCGTCCAGCAGGTCCTTGCGCGGCGTCATCGTCCAAGCAGCGCCCGTGTCCAACACCCAATAGTCCAGGGGGTGCAGCTCTGCTCCAACCTTAGCAGATGCGTCTCCTTGCTCCCCCTTGTCTCCCATATGGAAGAATTGGCCCGCGGTGCGCTCCTTCTTCTTCTCCGCACCGCCGTTGCCCTTCGGGTTGTTGTCGGACGAATCTGCGACCATGTTGGCGCCTCCTATGGCCCCTGCTATGGCCGATATAGCCCCTGCTATCGGCGCTACAGCCCTGCTACTACCGTTTCAGATCTACCGTTTCCATTGGGACAACAGGCCAATTGGTCCAACTGGTCCATTAGGACAACAGGCCAGTTGGTCCAACTGGTCCATTGGGACAATAGGCCAATTGGTCCAACTGGTCTATTAGGACAATATGCCAGTTGGTCCAACCGGTCCATAGGGCCAACAGGCCAGTTGGTCCATCCGGTCCATTGGGCCGACATGCCAGTTCGTCCAACCAGCCCAAAGGGCCAACACGCGAGTTGGCCCAACCGGCCCATAAGACCAACAGGCCAGTTGGTCCATCCGGTCCATTAGGCCAACTGGCCAAATTGTCCAACCGGTCTATTGGGCCAACAGTCCAATTGGTCCAATCGGTCCATAGAACCAACAGGCCAGCTGGTTCAGCCGGTCCAATGGACCAACTGGCTAGTTGGTCCAAACAGTCCAATGGGCCAACTGGATAGTTGGTCCAACCGGTCCATTGGGCCAACAGGCCAGTTGGTCCAACCGGTCCATTGGGCCAACAGGCCAGTTGGTCCAACTGGTCCATTGGACCAACAAGCCAGTTGGTCCAACCTTTCCATAGGACCAATAGGCCAGTTGGTCCAACCGATCCATTGGACCAACAGGCGAGTTGGTCCAACCGGCCTATTGGTCCAACATGCCAGTTGGTCTAACCGGTCCGTAGGGCCAACAGGCCAGTTGGCCCAACCTGCCCATTGGACCAACAGGCCAGTTGGTCAATCCGTTCCATTAGGCCAACTGGCCAGTTGGTCCAACCGGTCCATTGGACCAACAGGCAAGTTGGTCCAACAGGTCTGTTAGGACAACAGGCCAATTGGTCCAACCAGCCCATAGGACCAACAGGCCAATTGGTCCATTCGGTGCATTAGGCCAACTAGTCAGTTGATCCAACCGGTCCATTGAGCCAACAGGTCAATTGGTGCAACCGGTTCATAGGGCCACCATGCTAGTTGGTCCAACCAGTCCATTGGACCAACAGGCCAGTTGGTCCAATCGGCCCATCGCGACAATAGGCTAGTTAATCCAACCGGCCCATAGGAGCAACAGGTCAGTTGGTACAACCAGTCCAATGGGCCAACAAGCGAATTGGTCCAACCGGCCCATTGGGACAATAAGACAGCTGGTCCAACCGGTCCATAGGACCAGCAGGCCGGTTGGTCAATCCGGTCCATTGGGCCAATAGGCGAATTGGTCCAACCGGTCCATTGGGTAAACATGCCAGTTGGTCCAACTAGTCCAGAGGGCCAACAAGCGAGTTGGCCCAACCGGCCCATAAGACCAACATGCCATTTGGTCCATCCGTTCCATTAGGCCAACTGGCCAATTGGACCAACCAGTCCATTGGGCCAACAGTCCAGTTGGTCTAATCGGTCCATAGGGCCAACAGGCCTGTTGGTCCAACTGGCATATTGGGCCAACAGGCCAGTTGGTCCAATTGGTCCATTGGGCCCTCAGGCCAGTCGGTCCAATTGGTCAATTGGAACAACGGCCATTTGGTCCAACCGGCCCATTGGACCAACAGGCCAGTTGGTCCATCCGGTCCATTAGGCCAACAGGCCAGTTGGTCCAACCGGTCCATTGGAACAACAGGCCAGTTGGTCCAACCGGTCCATAGGACCAAATGGCAAGTTGGTCCAGCCGGTCTATTGGGTGAACAGTCAAGTTGGTCTAACTGGACCATTGGAACAATAGGCAAGTTGGTCCAACCGGTCCATTGGACCAACAGGCCGGTTGGTCCAACCGGTCCATTGGACCAATAGGTCAGTTGGTCCAACCGGCTCATAAGGCCAACAGGCCAGTTGGTCCAACCGGTCCATTGGGCCAACGGTTCGGTTGGTCCATCCGGTCCATCTGGTCCATTCGGACAACAGATCAGTTGGTCCAACCGGTCCATAGGGCCAACAGAACTATTGGTCCAACCGGCATATTGGGCCAACGGGCCAGTTGGTCCAACCGGCTCAATGGACGAACAGGCTAGTTGGTCGAAACGGTCTATTGGGCCAACTGGTGAGTTGGTCCAACTGGTCCATTGGGAAAACAGGTAAGATGGTTCAACCGGTCCATAGGGCCACCAAGCCAGTTGGTCCAACCGGTCCATTGGACCAGCAGGCCAGTTGGTCCAACCGGTCCATTGGGACAACAGGCCAGTTGGTCCAACCGGTCCATAGGGCCAACAAGCATGTTGGTCCAACCGGTCCATAGGACCAACAGGCCAGTTGGTCCAACCGGTCCATTGGGACGACAGGCCAGTTGGTCCAACCGGTCCATTGGGACGACAGGCCAGTTGGTCCAACCGGTCCATTGGGCCAACAGGCCAGTTGGTCCAACTGGTCCATTGGACTATCAGGCCAGTTGGTCCAACCGGTCCATGGGGCCAACAGACCAGTTGGTCCAACCGGTCCATTGGGACAACAGACCAATTGGTCCAACCGGTCCACAGGGCCAACAGGTCAGTTGGTCCAACTGGTTCAAGTGGCCAACATGCCAGTCGGTCCAACAGGTTTAGGGCGACAACATTCCAGTTGGTCCATCCGATCCATTGGACCGACAGGCCAGTTGGTCCAACCGGTCCATTGGGCCAACAGGCCAGTTGGTCCAACCGGTCCATAGGACCAACAAGCTAGTTGGACCATCTGAACCATTAGCCCAACTGGCCAATTGGTCCAAACGGTCCATTGGGCCAACAGTCCAGTTGGTCCAATCGGTCCATAGGGCCAACAAGCCTGTTAGTCCAACCGGCACATTGGGCCAACAGGCCAGTTGGTCCAACCAGGCCAATAGACCAACTCGCTTGTTGGTCCAAACAGTCCATAGGGGCAACTGGCGAGTTGGTCCAACGGGTCGATTGGGCCAACCGGCCAGTTGGTCCAACCGGTCCATTAGGCCAACAGTCCAGTTGGTCCAAACGGTTCAATGGACAACAAGCAAGTTGGTCCATCCCGTCCACAGGGCCGACAGGCCAGTTGGTCCAACCGATCCATAGGGCCAACAGTCCTGTTGGTTCAGCCGGTCCATTGGGCCAATAGGCCTATTGGTCCAACCGGTCCATCGGAACAACAAGCCAGTTGGTCCAACCGGTCCATAGGTCGAATAGGTTAGTTGGTCCATCCGGTCCATCGTGTTGGTGTAAGGGCCTAATAAACTCAAGCTATTAGGACTTAATCAAACTTAAAACCTCTCCTCGGGGTCACCTCCAAGGGTCCCTGGGTGCCTGGTACAAGACCAGCCCCTATCCTCGGGTCCGAGTTTGTAGAGAGAGGGATCAAGAAGGACTTAGTCAAAACAGCAAGAGTACCTTGAACGTCGCGCAGCGTGCCATGCAGACCGTCGGTCGGATTAAGCTGAGAATTCGCTATATCGAAGCTCGCTCCAAGAGCTTTAAAATGAGCCAAGTTGCCTCGCGAAAAGTTCTGCCATTACGAAGTTATGGCTCGGACAGCGTTTGCCTAGCGTTGGAGTGCTAG
The DNA here is from genome assembly GCA_947470075.1 of Closterium sp. Yama58-4. Classification (NCBI taxonomy): domain Eukaryota; kingdom Viridiplantae; phylum Streptophyta; class Zygnematophyceae; order Desmidiales; family Closteriaceae; genus Closterium; species Closterium sp. Yama58-4. The sequence continues at coordinate 37,787 of CANIUD010000093.1, read as the reverse complement.
CATACTAGCGTTGACTCGGGTAGCATTCCGCCGTCGAATAGCGCAGAAACGAAATTCCAGCGAGGAAGGAATTCGCTTGAATCAATTTGACTATATTCAGGTACAAACAGAGAAGGATTAAATAGTTCTAGCTAGCAAGGACCTTGGGAATCAACCTGGGAACAACCAGGGATGATCCCAAATAATTCCAAGCAACAGAACCAACCTGGCTGGACAAAGTAGCAGGTGGTAGGTTGGTAAACAACCTCTGGTTCTGTTTTTCCAACCTGGGAAAACAACAACCAGGTTCAGGTTCTAAAAACAGAACCTGTTTTGTCTTTGCCCAACCAGCCAAATGCTGGTTCCGCTGGTTTCCCCTGGCCTTGTAGCATGCAGATACAGACAAACAACATCCAACCTTCACCTAAATTGTACCCCTATAGTGCCTTCCCTGCTACACTATAGTTGACCAAACAAAACAGTACAATTTCGAGTTGGATAGAACTGAATCTGCGCAATCAACTCAACCGAACTGCAAAGCTTCCATCTTGGGTTCCTTTGCGAGCTCGTCCTTTCTGCTTGCACTGTTCATAGCGCGTACAATGTTGTGCCGAAGCGCACATTGCGCGAGTACCTGCAAATGCATCAAGCGAAAAATGCGAAAGCAAACAAACACACGAACACACCATTCACACGCAAATGCATTCGCACACGCATACTCGTACAAACAGACGGCAGGATGTCGTGCAATGTGGATTTGCACCCAACACATCGGGCCAACAAGTCAAGGAGCCAACCAATCTATTAGGACAACAGGCCAGTTGGTCCAACCGGTTCAATGGACCAACTGGCTAGTTAGTCCAAACAGTCCATTGGGCCAACTTGTTAGTTGGTTCAACTGGTCCATCAAGCCAACAATCCAATTGGTCTTACGGGTCCATTGGGCAAACAGGCCAGTTGGTCGACCGGTCCATTGGGACAACAAGCCAGGTGGTCCAACCAGTCCATAGGGCCAGCCGGCCAGTTGGTCCAACCGGTCCATTGGGACAACAGGCCAATTGGTTCAACTGGTCGATAGGGCTAACAGGCCAGCTGGTCCAACCGGTCCAGTGGACCAACAGGCCAATTGGTCCAATCGGTCCATTGGGCCTACAGGCCAGTTGGTCCAACCAGTCCACTAAGACAATAAGCCAGTTGGTCTAACCAATCCACAGGACCAACAGACCAGTTGGTCCAACCGGTCCACTGGACCAACTGGCCAGTTGGTCCATGTGGTAAAATGAACCAACTAGTCGTTGGTCCAACCGGTCCATTGGGACAAAAGTCCTGTTTGTCCAACCGATCCACTGGGACAACAGACCAGAAGGCCCAAGCGGTCCATTGGGCTAACAGACCAGTTGGTCCAACCGATCCAATGGACCAACTTGCTTGTTGGTCAAACTGGTTCATAGGGCGAGAAGGTCCAAGCAGTCCATTGGGCTAATAGACCAGTTGGTCCAACCGGTCCACAGGACTAACAAGCCAGCTAGTCCATACGGTCAAATGAACCATCTCTCTGGGAGAACAAGCCAGTTAATTCATTCGGTCCATTGGGCCAACAGGCCAGTTGGTCCAACCGGTCCATTGGACCAGTAGGCCAGTTGGTCCAACCGATCCATTGGGACAATAGGCCAGCTGGTCCAACCGGTCCATTAAGCCAATAGGTCAGGTGGTCCAACCGATTTTCTGGGACAACAGGCCAGTTGGTCCAACTGGTCCATAGGACCAATAAACCAGTTGGTCCAACCGGTCCATAGGACCAACAGGCCAGTTGGTTCAATCAATCCAATGGACCAACAGGCTAGTTGGTCCAACCGGTCCATCGGGACAACAGGGCAGTTGGTCCAACCGGTCCATTGGACCAACAGGCAAGTTGGTCCAACCAGTCCATTGGGCCAACAGGCGACTTAGTCCTACCAGTCAATTAGGCCAACAGGCTAGTTGGTCCAACTGGTCCATTTGGCAAACAAGCCAGTTGGTCCAACCAATCCATTGAGACAACAGGCGAGTTGGTCCAATTGGTCCATTTGGACAACAAGCCGGTTTCTCCTATCAGTCCATTAAGCAAATGTGGTCCGATGGACCAACAAGCCAGTTGGTCCAACCGGTCCATAGGGCCAACAGGCCAGTTGGTCCAACCGGTCCATAGGGCCATCAGACCAGTTGGTCCAGTGGACTGGTTGGACCAACTGGCCAGTTGGTCCAACCGGTCCATTGGACCAACGGGCCAGTTGGTCCAACCGGTCCATTGGGACAACAGGCCAGTTGGTCAAATCAGTTCATTGGGCCAATCTGGTCCAATGGACCAACTGACCAGCTAGTCCAACTAGTCCAATGGACCAACTGGCCAGTTCGTCCAAATGGTCCATTGGGCCAAGTGGCAAGTTGTTACAACAGGTCCATTGGGCCAACAGGCTAGTTGGTCCAACCGGTCCATTGGACCAACAGGCCACTTGGTCCAACCGGTTCATTGGGACAGCAGGCTAGTTGGTCCAATCGGGCCCATAGGACCAACAGGCCAGTTGGTCCAACAGGTCCATCGGACCAACAGGCCAGTTGGTCCATCCGGTCCATTGGGCTCACAGGCTAGGTCCATTAAGACAACGACAGGCCAGTTGGTCCAACCGGTCCAGTGGACCAATAGGCTAGTTGGTCCAACCGGTCCACTGGACCAACTGGCCAGTTGGTCCAACCGGTCCATTGGGCCAACAGGCCAGTTGGTCCAACCAGTCCATTGGAACAACAGGCCAGTTGGTCAAACTGGTCCATTGGGACAACAGTCTCGTTGGTCCAACCGGTCCATAGGGCCAACAGGCCAGTTGGGCCAACTGGTCCATTGGCTCAATAGGTTGGTTGGAATGATCGGTCCATTGGGACAACAGGCCAGTTGGTCTAGCCGGTCCAAAGGGACAACAGGCGAGTTGTTTTTATCAGTACATTGGTTGGACCAACAGGCCAATTGGTCCAACCGGTCCATAGGACCAACAGGCCAGTTGGTCCAACCGGTACATAGGACCAACAGGGCAGTTGGTCCATCTGGTCCAACGGACCAACAGGCCAGTTGGTCCAACCTGTCCATTGGACCAACAGGCCAGTTGGTCCAACCGGCCCATATGGCCAACTGGCAAGTTGGTCCAACTGGTCAATTGGGCCAACAGACCAGTTGGTCCAACCGGTCCATTGGGACAATTGGTCAGTGGGTCCAACTTGTGAGAGTACGACGGCTTATGCTGGCTTTGCTAGCTTGCCTTTACTTTATTATGCATTATCTAGCTTAGCTTTGCTTGATTTTGCTTGCTTTTGCTAGATTTCCTAGGTTCGTTGCTTTTACTATATTTATTATAGTTATAGGCACCGAACTAGGTTGCGTACACCGAATTCTAGGCTTTTCGGTTGCCACCGAATTGCCTTCTACCGAATTCGGGAAGGCTCTGTTCGGGACGCTTCGCGACCCTCGGAACCTTCGCGTAACACCTGGTTACTAGGCCTTGTGTCGAGCCTATATATAGCCTCGCCTTATACCCAGGTGAAACATTCAATTCCATTCTCTTTTCTGAGCTCGATCCTAATATTCTCACACTTGGTAATCAGAGCCTGTTTACACGCGAGTTTTTCGACCGCTAAAACCTAGCTTTAAAAACCGCGGGGGCGACGACGAACGCGCCGATTTCGGGTACGTAAACCAGTTCCGCGCTGTTTTTTAACGTCCCCCTCGAACCGGTTTTCGAATCCTCCTCAGGAACATTTGGTGAAAAAGTTGGAATTTCAGCCGTCGGATCGATTTCGACATCAACGGCCCTCAGAATTTCGCCCAAAAAAGTTGGAATTTGGGGCGTCGGATCGAATTGTAGCTGAACGGCCGAGATCTGACGCGAATTTCGGCTAAGGGAGAATTACGCGACTAGCAGAAACGGCGCTCGACATTTCTACAGTCGATTTTATTCGCAGTAAGTCGACCGGCGCCTAGTTTTCAATTATTTCTGTCGCAAATCTTCCTGTAAATCGCCAAATGGAGGAAAATGGTGAGAATTCCGTAAGAAAAATTACGGAGCTACTCACCGACCTGGACCAGATGCGAGCGGCACTCCAGCGATTAGAGGGGCTCCTCGCGAACTAGTCGGTAGCCGCCACAGCAGCTTCGAACGTAGCAGCGAATGCAGCAGCGACGGTAGCAGCAGCAACGGCGACACCGACACTTCACCAAGCAGCAGCCACAGTGAATCTTGAGGCGGCACGTCCGAGGCTACCGGAGGCGTCCAATCCGAATGCGAGAGACGCCGACGTCCGTCGATTCATTGCGACACTCGAAATTTATTTCGAGGCCGTTGGCTGTACGACCCCGACACACGATGCAATGAGGATTCGGCTCGCAGCAACACTGTTACGAGGCCCAGCGCTCGAGTGGATTTACAACAGTAAGGAGATCCGAGGCGAGGGGTCATGGACGCAGTTTCGGGCAGCTTTAATTCAACGTTTCGAACCGATCAATTCCAGCTACATGGCGCGGCAGCAGATTCATCGGCATAAGCAGTACGGCAGTGTAACACAGTACACGCAGCAGATGGAGAGCCTCTTCACTCGAATTACCTGTTGGTGTAAGGGCCTAATAAACTCAAGCTATTAGGACTTAATCAAACTTAAAACCTCTCCTCGGGGTCACCTCCAAGGGTCCCTGGGTGCCTGGTACAAGACCAGCCCCTATCCTCGGGTCCGAGTTTGTAGAGAGAGGGATCAAGAAGGACTTAGTCAAAACAGCAAGAGCACCTTGAACGTCGCGCAGCGTGCCGTGCAGACCGTCGATCGGATTAAGCTGAGAATTCGCTATATCGAAGCTCGCTCCAAGAGCTTTAAAATGAGCCAAGTTGCCTCGCGAAAAATTCTGCCATTACGAAGTTATGGCTCGGACAGCGTTTGCCTAGCGTTGGAGTGCTAGCATACTAGCGTTGACTCGGGTAGCATTCCGCCGTCGAATAGCGCAGAAACGAAATTCCAGTGAGGAAGGAATTCGCTTGAATCAATTTGACTATATTCAGGTACAAACAGAGAAGGATTAAATAGTTCTAGCTAGCAAGGACCTTGGGAATCAACCTGGGAACAACCAGGGATGATCCCAAATAATTCCAAGCAACAGAACCAACCTGGCTGGACAAAATAGCAGGTGGTAGGTTGGTAAACAACCTCTGGTTCTGTTTTTCCAACCTGGGAAAACAACAACCAGGTTCAGGTTCTAAAAACAGAACCTGTTTTGTCTTTGCCCAACCAGCCAAATGCTGGTTCCGCTGGTTTCCCCTGGCCTTGTAGCATGCAGATACAGACAAACAACATCCAACCTTCACCTAAATTGTACCCCTATAGTGCCTTCCCTGCTACACTATAGTTAACCAAACAAAACAGTACAATTCCGAGTTGGATAGAACTGAATCTGCGCAATCAACTCAACCGAACTGCAAAGCTTCCATCTTGGGTTCCTTTGCGAGCTCGTCCTTCCTGCTTGCACTGTTCATAGCGCATACAATGTTGTGCCAAAGCGCACATTGCGCGAGTACCTGCAAATGCATCAAGCGAAAAATGCGAAAGCAAACAAACACACGAACACACCATTCACACGCAAATGCATTCGCACACGCATACTCGTACAAACAGACGGCAGGATGTCGTGCAATGTGCATTTGCACCCAACATTACCGACCTGACCGAAGGGGAAAAAATCCAAGCGTATACTGAGGGGTTAAAAATGGAAGTACGACGACAGGTGATCGCTGCGAACTACAACAACTACCGCGACATGGTGTGTGCAGCAGAGAGATTCGATGCGCTGAAGAGAGGTCAACCCGAGACACGACGCCACGTGGCGAACAGATCATTCGACACGAAGCGATCGGCACCACCCACGACCGCCGACCCTTTGGATATCGACAAGATCGACGCGAAGCAGCAGCCGACAAAATGCGAATTTTGCGGCGCAGCGGGACATCGACTCTTGGCGTGTTGGAAAATGAAGAAGGCACGAGCAGAGCTGCAGGGCAACAACAGTGCGGCACCCACGAAGTCAACAAACGTGGCGACTTCGGAGAGGGCGAAAAAAGGAGGACATAATGGCGCGAATTCAAAACGTCATGACCTGCCGGCACCAGGGGAAATCGCCGAGACAAATGGAGGCTCCGCGAAACAAGACTCTGCACCGACCGGGAAACTCCAGCCGAACACCCACGAAAGTAAGAATTCGTTAAAGTTATCCTACAAAGATACTTTAACTAAGAATATTACTTCTCGTGATTTTCAAGCCTTCAGGGGAGATTTAGAGGCTAAGAAAAAGCCCTTAAAGATTATTCAGGTACCTGACAAGTTGGGCAAACCACTACGGAGCGTTGAAACGGGTCGTGCATTCCACGGAGTTAATATTCTCTCCCCGCAGCATAGTGTTAAGGCTCCCCATTGCCCACAGGAGAAGCCTACACAGCTGCAACACCTTAAGGGAAGGTTCCAGGCCAAGACGAAGCTGAATCGGCCTCGGATAAATCCTTCCAACCCTACTCAGTTGAAGACTGATTTTGCGACAGCAGCTTCGAGCGCAGGACCTAGGGATGATCTATTCGACGTACCCTATGATCCTATAAGCGAGACCATCTACGGCTACTCGGAGCAGCAGCTGTTGGTGTAAGGGCCTAATAAACTCAAGCTATTAGGACTTAATCAAACTTAAAAACCTCTCCTCGGGGTCACCTCCAAGGGTCCCTGGGTGCCTGGTACAAGACCAGCCCCTATCCTCGGGTCCGAGTTTGTAGAGAGAGGGATCAAGAAGGACTTAGTCAAAACAGCAAGAGTACCTTGAACGTCGCGCAGCGTGCCGTGCAGACCGTCGGTCGGATTAAGCTGAGAATTCGCTATATCGAAGCTCGCTCCAAGAGCTTTAAAATGAGCCAAGTTGCCTTGCGAAAAGTTCTGCCATTACGAAGTTCTGGCTCGGACAGCGTTTGCCTAGTGTTGGAGTGCTAGCATACTAGCGTTGACTCGGGTAGCATTCCGCCGTCGAATAGCGCAGAAACGAAATTCCAGCGAGGAAGGAATTCGCTTGAATCAATTTGACTATATTCAGGTACAAACAGAGAAGGATTAAATAGTTCTAGCTAGCAAGGACCTTGGGAATCAACCTGGGAACAACCAGGGATGATCCCAAATAATTCCAAGCAACAGAACCAACCTGGCTGGACAAAATAGCAGGTGGTAGGTTGGTAAACAACCTCTGGTTCTGTTTTTCCAACCTGGGAAAAACAACAACCAGGTTCAGGTTCTAAAAACAGAACCTGTTTTGTCTTTGCCCAACCAGCCAAATGCTGGTTCCGCTGGTTTCCCCTGGCCTTGTAGCATGCAGATACAGACAAACAACATCCAACCTTCACCTAAATTGTACCCCTATAGTGCCTTCCCTGCTACACTACAGTACAAATTCGAGTTGGATAGAACTGAATCTGCGCAATCAACTCAACCGAACTGCAAAGCTTCCATCTTGGGTTCCTTTGCGAGCTCGTCCTTTCTGCTTGCACTGTTCATAGCGCGTACAATGTTGTGCCGAAGCGCACATTGCGCGAGTACCTGCAAATGCATCAAGCGAAAAATGCGAAAGCAAACAAACACACGAACACACCATTCACACGCAAATGCATTCGCACACGCATACTCGTACAAACAGACGGCAGGATGTCGTGCAATGTGCATTTGCACCCAACACACTCCCCCTCAGCCTGCCGGCTGCATCCCCATCATTCCATGCTAGTTCATGCTCATTCCACTCATGCGCATACAACGCCAATGAGGCTCATCCGCAAGCCTCTTGGTGAGAAAGTCTGCTGGCTGCTGGTGAGTCTTGATGTAGATCGGATGCACCGTCCCCCTCTTCACCTCCTTACGCAGCCAGTGCCACTTGATACGCATGTGCTTGTTCAGCCCATGAAGCACAGCGTTTCTGGCCATCCCAAGAGCCCCCTTGCTATCACAAAACAGCGGCGTAGCAACTTTCTGCTCCTGGCCAATCTCCTCTAACAGCCTCCTCAGCCAAATCACCTCCTTCACCCCATGGAACATCGCCATGTACTCTGATTCTACGGAAGAGAGTGCCGTCTCCGTCTGCTTCTTGGACCTCCAACTAACAGGTCCTCCCCCAACTACGCAGATGTATCCTCCCACAGATGAGGAATCCTCCTTCTCAGAAGCCCACGTAGCATCGGTAAAGCAAGTGAGAAATAGCTTGCCTTCTCCAAGCCTCTCCCCCTTCTCTTTCAGCACCTCCACCCCTTTCTGCTTCACCTGTGCAGATGCGGAGTATTGAACTCCAATGCTTGGGTGAGAGTTCAGGTACTTCACCACACGCTCAGCTGCATCCACCTGCTCCTCTGATGGATTCTGCACCACCCTAGCCAGCTGCCCAACCGAGAAAGAGATGTCGGGCCTCGTGTGAACTGCTGCGTACAAGAGGCTGCCCACCAAGGACTGAAATTGCTGCTGCTCTTCAGCTTCAACCCCTTCATCCTCTGCAGCCTTCACAAGCTTGAATTCTGCTGGCAGGGGAGTTGCAACCTTGCGCTCATTCTCAATCCCATACTTCTCCCCCAGCTCCTTGATGAACTTCTCCTGGTGCAGCTTCAACCACCTGTGATCTGGATCCCTCTCCACGTGCATCCCGAGGTAGTACTTTACCTCCCCAAGGTTCTTGCACTTGAAGTTTTTCATCAGTTGCTGCTGCACTTTCTGGATCTCCTTCATGCTGCTACTGAAGAGAAGAATGTCGTCCACATAGACCAGAAACAGCACCAGCTTCTCCCCCTCGCCCTTGAGAAAGAGGCTCTCATCACAGCTGCTGGTCCTGAATCCCATCTCCTCTAAAACAGCTGCCAACTTCTGGTACCAGCAGCGTGGCGCCTGCTTCAAGCCGTAGATGGACTTGTTGAGCTTGCACACCCTGCCCGTACCATCCTCATACCCAGGCGGCTGCGTCATGTACACATCCTCCTCTAAAATCCCATTCAGGAATGCCGTTGAAATATCCATCTGAATGATGAATTTCCCACTAACAGCTGCATCTGCCAACAAGACACGGAGGGTAGGGGGTTTGGCAGTGGGAGCAAAGATCTCATTGAAGTCCCGCTTCTCCTTCTGCATAAACCCCTTCGCCACCAGCCTACTCTTGTAGATGGTGACCTGCCCCTTGTCATCGGTCTTGATCCTCAGCACCCACTTGCATTGTATCGCTTTCTTCCCATCAGGCAGCACCACCAGATCCCATGTCCTATTCTCCAGCAGACTCTGGTACTCAGCATCCCTAGAAGCCAGCCACTTGTCCCTATCTGGTCCAGCTAATGCCTCCTCCATGCTAGCTGGTTCCTCTGGTGCAGGGGCAAGAAAACAGTACGCAGGCTCATCCTCCTCATCCGGGTCATAGCCATGAGGTAGAATCAGCAATGCCTCTTCGGTCCCTAGCTGCTGCTCTGCTGCATCAGTTCCTGCAGTCAGCTTCTTAGTAGCCATACGGGTACGTCCTGGCCTGGAGACGGGTGTCTCCCATCCCTTCATAACGACACCCTTCGGCTTCTTAGTTTTTCCCTGCTGCTTCTCTCCTCCCTCGGGTCCAGCAGCTCCACTAGTGCTGCCGCCAGTTTCCACACCATTTTCTCCACCAGCAGATGCCTCCTGTACCTTCTCTCCATCACCATTTCCAGCAGCTGCCTCCTCTCCCTCCTCCCACACACTAGGAGTCAGGTCCAGCTGCATGGTGATCTGCTCCATCTGCTGGGACACCCTTGCCTCCGGCTGTTTCTCCCAGCTCCCATACATCATGCCCTCAATGAATTTCACATCCCTGCTGTCAAACAACACACTCTTGGATGGTTCCCACAGCAGCCATCCCTTGCTCTCAGCAGCCAGCCCCAAATGCACACACCAGATTGCACTCGCCCCCAACTTACTGCGGTAGGTCTTGGGGACGTGGGCGACTGCCATGCAACCGAACACCCTCAGCATGTCCACCGGCGGCTTCCTCCCAAGCCACCTCTCCAACGGCACCCACGAGTCATCCCCAACCTTGGTGAGCACCCTGTTCCTAGCGACAGTGGCGTGCCGGACAGCATGAGGCCACATAGAATTGCTCAGCCCAGATTCTATGAGCAGCGCCCTAGCTGTCTCCAGAATGGTCCGGTTTGCCCGTTCTGCTACACCATTGGACTGTGGGGTATAAGCCGTGGTCAGCTCTCTCTGGATGCCCTGCTTCTTGAGCCAGGCCGTCATTTCAGCTCCAAGGAACTCACCACCCCGGTCTGTCCTAATCCGCTTCACTACACACTCCGCCTGCTTCTCCACGAATGGCAGCCAATCGTCCCGTATCGTGGAGGCGGCGTGGTCCTTCTGCTTCAGCGGATACGCCCACATCAGCCTGCTCCAGTCATCCACAATTGTAAGAAAATACCGCTCCCCCTTGTGCCCTTGCACCGGCAGCGGCCCCACCAAGTCCATGTGGACCAGCTCCAAAGGCTTCTTGCTCCTGCCAGCCACACTATGGAAAGGGAAACGGGTGAACTTTGAAAGCAAACAGATTTCACAGTTGTCATCGGGTGGCTGTCCGTTCAGCTTCAGACCCTTAACGGCTCCGTCCTTCTCCAGCTGCTTCAGCAAAGGCATTGCCACATGCCCTAAGCGCCGGTGTGCCGTTGCCCAATCTGTCTCCCCAGATCTGGCCGACACTTTCACACCAACCCCTCCAACGGCATTGCACTCCCCCTGGGATGCAGACCCCTCTCCAGCCTGCCCCCCACCATGCCACGCCAGGGCCGGCAGCTGCCACATAGATCTGTACACGTCCTTGCTCTCGTGCAGATCCCAAAGCACCCGATTGCCCAGCTTCCCCTTATAAGTGCGTGCCCCATCCGTGTTGGTGTTCACCCCAGCCTTGCCAAGCTTACGGAGGGAGATAAGGTTGGCCTTCAGGTCGGGGACGAAGAGAACGTCGTGCAGCACCACCGGCTTGCCATCCGCTCCCTTAAACGCAGCTCGTCCCGCACCAGCCACCTTCAACATGTGTCCAGAGGCGGAGCACACTTCATTGATCGGTGCAGCTCGTACTTCGTCCAGCAGGTCCTTGCGCGGCGTCATCGTCCAAGCAGCGCCTGTGTCCAACACCCAATAGTCTAGGGGGTGCAGCTCTGCTCCAACTTTGGTAGAGGCGTCTCCTTGCTCCCCCTTGTCTCCCACATGGAAGAATTGGCCCGCGGTGCGCTCCTTCTTCTTCTCCGCACCGCCGATGCCCTTCGGGTTGTTGTCGGACGAATCAGCGACCATGTTGGCGCCGTTTTTCTGGTTCCTCCGCGCGCCGCCATCCTGGTGACGATTCTGGGGGGTCCATCCATCGGGTTTCTTATAGCACAAAAACCAGGGGTGCCCTTCCTTCTCACAATACCAGCAACTCCCTTTCATTTTGCCACCAGCACCCGACTTGCCCCCACGTCCAGATTTCGCACCGCGACCCCAACCGGTACCTCCTTGTTGGTCGTTGGAGTCGTCGTCTTTCTTTGCACCGTGTCCAGCACCACCGAAGCCACGTCCTCTGCCACGTCGGCTCCCTTGCATCCCGTAGCTGCTGCTGCCGTCGTCTCCACCCCTCAGTTGGCGGCGACGGAAGTCCTCCTCCAGAATCTTCGTCCGCACCCACTCAAGCGTCCACAAGCTCTGGTTCTGCGGCAGGCTCAATCCGCTAGTAAATTGAAGCCACGATTCTGGCAGCAGCGAGAGCATCTTCAAGCACTTGGTCTGCTCCGGGTAGGTGATTCCCGCGGTCGCCAACTTCGCGTAGAGGTCGCGCATCTTGTCCAGGACTGGTTGCACCGGCTCTCCCTCGCTCAGGCGCAACGCGGACAGCTCCCTCTCCAGCATCAACGTTGCGACAACGGAGGTCGGGGCGTGCAGCTCCTTCAACACGGTCCACGCCTTCGGACCGCATTCAACCTCCGGCAGCAGGTGCATGACGTGGTGACGCTGGTTCAGCTCCAAACTCTGCGACATCAAATAGTAGCCAGCCGAGGAGCGCTCGTCCCAATCTTCCTGCAGCGTGGGGTCACTCGGTCTAGGCTCCTCCCCAATCATTAGTTTCAGCAAACCGATCTGACGGAAATATAATTGCATTTTCCAGGCCCAATCATCATAGCCCTCACCATTGAACTTCTCGACGGTGAAATTCTTCAGCACCTCCTTGACAAGCGAGCCCTGGTTTGTTCGCGCTCCCCTTGGCGCTGAAAGACCAGAATCTTGGCTGCCGCTACGATCTTGGGCTGAAGATTCACCAGCTCCCGCCGAGGTGTTGCCCGCCATAGCTACCTATAACGAGGATCACTATAACGCAGCTCTGATACCAGCTTGTTGGTGTAAGGGCCTAATAAACTCAAGCTATTAGGACTTAATCAAACTTAAAAACCTCTCCTCGGGGTCACCTCCAAGGGTCCCTGGGTGCCTGGTACAAGACCAGCCCCTATCCTCGGGTCCGAGTTTGTAGAGAGAGGGATCAAGAAGGACTTAGTCAAAACAGCAAGAGTACCTTGAACGTCGCGCAGCGTGCCGTGCAGACCGTCGGTCGGATTAAGCTGAGAATTCGCTATATCGAAGCTCGCTCCAAGAGCTTTAAAATGAGCCAAGTTGCCTTGCGAAAAGTTCTGCCATTACGAAGTTCTGGCTCGGACAGCGTTTGCCTAGTGTTGGAGTGCTAGCATACTAGCGTTGACTCGGGTAGCATTCCGCCGTCGAATAGCGCAGAAACGAAATTCCAGCGAGGAAGGAATTCGCTTGAATCAATTTGACTATATTCAGGTACAAACAGAGAAGGATTAAATAGTTCTAGCTAGCAAGGACCTTGGGAATCAACCTGGGAACAACCAGGGATGATCCCAAATAATTCCAAGCAACAGAACCAACCTGGCTGGACAAAATAGCAGGTGGTAGGTTGGTAAACAACCTCTGGTTCTGTTTTTCCAACCTGGGAAAAACAACAACCAGGTTCAGGTTCTAAAAACAGAACCTGTTTTGTCTTTGCCCAACCAGCCAAATGCTGGTTCCGCTGGTTTCCCCTGGCCTTGTAGCATGCAGATACAGACAAACAACATCCAACCTTCACCTAAATTGTACCCCTATAGTGCCTTCCCTGCTACACTATAGTTAACCAAACAAAACAGTACAATTTCGAGTTGGATAGAACTGAATCTGCGCAATCAACTCAACCGAACTGCAAAGCTTCCATCTTGGGTTCCTTTGCGAGCTCGTCCTTTCTGCTTGCACTGTTCATAGCGCGTACAATGTTGTGCCGAAGCGCACATTGCGCGAGTACCTGCAAATGCATCAAGCGAAAAATGCGAAAGCAAACAAACACACGAACACACCATTCACACGCAAATGCATTCGCACACGCATACTCGTACAAACAGACGGCAGGATGTCGTGCAATGTGCATTTGCACCCAACAGCAGCAGCCACTACTCCTCGAGGTGATCTGCAACGGGCGACGCCTCCAGGCACTGGTGGACAGCGGTGCGTCCCACTCGGTGTGTGACCGCGGGACGTTGGAGAAAATTGGAGAGAAGTCGGAAGAGACCCAATTTTCAGCAACGATGGTGGACGGTACGAAGCTTCCCATCCACGGCGAAGCATCCTTGCAGCTGCATATAGGTGCGTTACGATGGAAGCCGACGTTGCCGATCACGAACATCAAGGGACTAGATTTCATCTTGGGGCGAGATTTCCTGAAGCAGTTCAACCCCGAGATCGATTGGGTCAATCGGAAGGCGTGCATCTACAACAACGGGAAACGAGTGGAGCTGCGAAGCTGGACGGATACAGGGGATGTTCCTGAAATGACACTGGCACGGTTCGAACAGACGGTGAACGAGAGTAACACGGGTTACCTAGCACTGGTCATGGCAGCAGCAGAAGAGGTGAAACCGGGTTCCGAGCTACCCGCAGCAGTGAAAGAGGTCTTGGAGCAGTACAAAGACATCATGCCCAACGACCTACCTGCAGGCGTACCTCCAGCACGCACCCACGAGCACGAGATCGTGGAGGAACCAGGTGCGAAACCCGTCTCACCATACCGACTGAGTCCGACCGAACTGACAGACATGAAAAAACAGATCGAGTATTTACTGGACAGACAACTGATCCGACCATCCACCTCTCCCTACGGCGCACCAGTTCTCTTCACTCCAAAACCAGACGGCAGTCTACGGATGTGCATCGACTACCGCGCACTGAACAAACAGACAGTTAAAAACAAATACCCCATACCGCGCATCGACGACTTACTGGACCAACTGCGTGGTGCAACAGTCTTCTCGAAGCTGGACCTACGGTCGGGTTACTGGCAGATCAAGATGGCGGACAACTCGATCCACAAGACGGCGTTCCGTACGAGATACGGCTCCTACGAATACTTGGTGATGCCGTTCGGACTCTGCAACGCACCACCGACGTTCCTAGAATGTGTTCTACGGCCCCTGCTGGACGAGTGCGTAGTGGTGTACCTGGACGATATCCTCATCTACTCCAAGAACATGAAGGAGCACGTGGAGCATCTGCGGAAGGTGTTCGAGATCCTGCGGAAGAATAAGTTCTACGTGAAGCTGTCGAAGAGCGACTTTGCACTGAAGAAGGTGCAATTTCTCGGGCACATGGTGAGTGCCGAGGCCGCGTACACGTAGACCCGCGGAAGATCGAAGCCGTTAAGAAGTGGAAAGTTCCGGAGAACGTGAAGGAGTTGCAGCAGTTCCTCGGCTTCGCCAACTACTACAACAGGTTTGTGCCGCAGTACGCTAAGATAGCAGCGCCACTGACAGACCTACTGAAAAAGGACACGCCCTTCAAATGGAGTGCTCCTCATCAGCAAGCCATGGAACAGCTACAGACAGCACTGACCACAGCGCCAGTACTCATCCTACCGGATCCCGAGAAGGACTACGTAGTTGAAGCGGACGCTAGTGACCAGGCAGTCGGAGCAGTACTGATGCAGGATCACGGGAACGGTTTGCAGCCCATCGCCTACCTCAGTAAAAAGCTACACGGAGCAGAACTGAACTACCCCATTCACGACAAGGAAGCCTTAGCCATAGTCGTAGCCTTCAAGGCGTGGAGGTATTACCTAGAGGGAGCCAAGACCACAGTCTACACTGACCACTGCAGCCTCAAGTACCTGAAGTCGCAGCCGACGCTTTCACGACGGCAGGTATGGTGGGTGGATTTCTTGGAGACCCACTTCCACTACGACATCGTCTACAAACCCGGGCTCCACAACAAAGCAGACGCGTTGAGCCGCCCAGGTCATGTAGCAGGCATCCAGCTCGAAGGGATGAACCCTCTGCTCAAGGGTCTATTCCAACATGGGTACTCCGTGGACGGCGAGATCGCTACAGCAGAGAAACAGAAGCTGTTACAGTGGGAGAAAGACTTAGCGGTAAGGAAGGGTTCAGGAAAGATTTGGGTACCGAATTACGCCCCGCTACGGCAGATCCTATTGGAGGAGTTTCACGACGTACCATACGCGGGACATTTCGGGAGCAACAAGACTTTAGTCGGAGATCAGGTGCTTCTTGACACGCGCAACTTGAACCTGTCTCACCTACCATCCAAACTCCGGCCTCGCTTCTGTGGTCCATTTCTCGTGGAGGCACAGGTGACACCAGTTACATTCCGCTTGCGCTTACCAGATACGTGGAAGCTTCACAACGCTTTCCATGTTCAGCTACTGAAGCCCTACAAGGACCCCAACCAACAGTTCCAGGGACGGCAGCTACCGCCACCACCACCTGTTCTTGTGCAGGATGAACCAGAGTACGAGATCGAGCGCGTTCTCACTCATCGGCGCCGCGGCGGCAAGACCCTCGAGTTCCTGATACGCTGGAAGGGATACGACCCCACTGAGGACAGTTGGGTGCCAGAAGCTGATATGGGCAACGCACGCCGTGCTCTCAAGGACTATCTTGTCAAGCAGGGTGTATCTCACGCCACCCAGCTTTGAGGGGGGGACGTGTGAGAGTACGACGGCTTATGCTGGCTTTGCTAGCTTGCCTTTACTTTATTATGCATTATCTAGCTTAGCTTTGCTTGATTTTGCTTGCTTTTGCTAGATTTCCTAGGTTCGTTGCTTTTACTATATTTATTATAGTTATAGGCACCGAACTAGGTTGCGTACACCGAATTCTAGGCTTTTCGGTTGCCACCGAATTGCCTTCTACCGAATTCGGGAAGGCTCTGTTCGGGACGCTTCGCAACCCTCGGAACCTTCGCGTAACACCTGGTTACTAGGCCTTGTGTCGAGCCTATATATAGCCTCGCCTTGTACCCAGGTGAAACATTCAATTCCATTCTCTTTTCTGAGCTTGATCCTAAGATCCTCACACAACTGGTCCACAGAGCCAACAGGCCAGTTGGTCCAACCGGTCCATTGGGACAACAGGCCAGTTGGTCCAACGGGTCCATTGGGACAGTAGGCCAGTTGGTCCAACCGGTCCATAGGGCCCACAGTCCAATTGGTCCAACCAGTCCATTAGGAAAACTGTCTAGGTTGTCCAACCGGTCCATAGGGTCAAATAGCTAGTAGGTCGAACAGGTCAATTGGGTCAACAATCCAGTTGGTCCAACCAATCCATTGGTGCAACAAGCCAGTTGGTCCATCCGATACGTAGGACCAACAGGCCAGTCGTGTTGGGTGCAAATGCACATTGCACGACATCCTGCCGTCTGTTTGTACGAGTATGCGTGTGCGAATGCATTTGCGTGTGAATGGTGTGTTCGTGTGTTTGTTTGCTTTCGCATTTTTCGCTTGATGCATTTGCAGGTACTCGCGCAATGTGCGCTTTGGCACAACATTGTATGCGCTATGAACAGTGCAAGCAGGAAGGACGAGCTCGCAAAGGAACCCAAGATGGAAGCTTTGCAGTTCGGTTGAGTTGATTGCGCAGATTCAGTTCTATCCAACTCGAAATTGTACTGTTTTGTTTGGTTAACTATAGTGTAGCAGGGAAGGCACTATAGGGGTACAATTTAGGTGAAGGTTGGATGTTGTTTGTCTGTATCTGCATGCTACAAGGCCAGGGGAAACCAGCGGAACCAGCATTTGGCTGGTTGGGCAAAGACAAAACAGGTTCTGTTTTTAGAACCTGAACCTGGTTGTTGTTTTCCCAGGTTGGAAAAACAGAACCAGAGGTTGTTTACCAACCTACCACCTGCTATTTTGTCCAGCCAGGTTGGTTCTGTTGCTTGGAATTATTTGGGATCATCCCTGGTTGTTCCCAGGTTGATTCCCAAGGTCCTTGCTAGCTAGAACTATTTAATCCTTCTCTGTTTGTACCTGAATATAGTCAAATTGATTCAAGCGAATTCCTTCCTCGCTGGAATTTCGTTTCTGCGCTATTCGACGGCGGAATGCTACCCGAGTCAACGCTAGTATGCTAGCACTCCAACGCTAGGCAAACGCTGTCCGAGCCATAACTTAGTGATGGCAGAACTTTTCGCGAGGCAACTTGGCTCATTTTAAAGCTGCTCACCACCAGATCCCATGTCCTATTCTCCAGCAGACTCTGGTACTCAGCATTCCTAGAAGCCAGCCACTTGTCCCTATCTGGTCCAGCTAATGCCTCCTCCATGCTAGCTGGTTCCTCTGGTGCAGGGGCAAGAAAACAGTACGCAGGCTCATCCTCCTCATCCGGGTCATAGCCATGAGGTAGAATCAGCAATGCCTCTTCGGTCCCTAGCTGCTGCTCTGCTGCATCAGTTCCTGCAGTCAGCTTCTTAGTAGCCATACGGGTACGTCCTGGCCTGGAGACGGGTGTCTCCCATCCCTTCATAACGACACCCTTCGGCTTCTTAGTTTTTCCCTGCTGCTGCTCTCCTCCCTCGGATCCAGCAGCTCCACTAGTGCTGCCGCCAGTTTCCACACCATTTTCTCCACCAGCAGATGCCTCTTGTACCTTCTCTCCATCACCATTTCCAGCAGCTGCCTCCTCTCCCTCCTCCCACACACTAGGAGTCAGGTCCAGCTGCATGGTGATATGCTCCATCTGCTGGGACACCCGGGCCTCCGGCTGTTTCTCCCAGGTCCCATACATCATGCCCTCAATGAATTTCACATCCCTGCTGTCAAACAACACACCCTTGGATGGTTCCCACAGCAGCCATCCCTTGCTCTCAGCAGCCAGCCCCAAATGCACACACCAGATTGCACTCGCCCCCAACTTACTGCGGTAGGTCTTGGGGACGTGGGCGACTGCCATGCAACCGAACACCCTCAGCATGTCCACCGGCGGCTTCCTCCCAAGCCACCTCTCCAAAGGCACCCACGAGTCATCCCCAACCTTGGTGAGCACCCTGTTCCTAGCGACGGTGGCGTGCCGGACAGCATGAGGCCACATAGAGTTGCTCAGCCCAGATTCTATGAGCAGCGCCCTAGCTGTCTCCAGAATGGTCCGGTTTGCCCGTTCTGCTACACCATTGGACTGTGGGGTATAAGCCGTGGTCAGCTCTCTCTGGATGCCCTGCTTCTTGAGCCAGGCCGTCATTTCAGCTCCAAGGAACTCACCACCCCGGTCTGTCCTAATCCGCTTCACTACACACTCCGCCTGCTTCTCCACGAATGGCAGCCAATCGTCCCGTATCGTGGAGGCGGCGTGGTCCTTCTGCTTCAGCGGATACGCCCACATCAGCCTGCTCCAGTCATCCACAATTGTAAGAAAATACCGCTCCCCCTTGTGCCCTTGCACCGGCAGCGGCCCCACCAAGTCCATGTGGACCAGCTCCAAAGGCTTCTTGCTCCTGCCAGCCACACTATGGAAAGGGAAACGGGTGAACTTTGAAAGCAAACAGATTTCACAGTTGTCATCGGGTGGCTGTCCGTTCAGCTTCAGACCCTTAACGGCTCCATCCTTCTCCAGCTGCTTCAGCAAAGGCATTGCCACATGCCCTAAGCGCCGGTGTGCCGTTGCCCAATCTGTCTCCCCAGATCTGGCCGACACTTTCACACCAACCCCTCCAACGGCATTGCACTCCCCCTGGGATGCAGACCCCTCTCCAGCCTGCCCCCCACCATGCCACGCCAGGGCCGGCAGCTGCCACATAGATCTGTACACGTCCTTGCTCTCGTGCAGATCCCAAAGCACCCGATTGCCCAGCTTCCCCTTATAAGTGCGTGCCCCATCCGTGTTGGTGTTCACCCCAGCCTTGCCAAGCTTACGGAGGGAGATAAGGTTGGCCTTCAGGTCGGGGACGAAGAGAACGTCGTGCAGCACCACCGGCTTGCCATCCGCTCCCTTAAACGCAGCTCGTCCCGCACCAGCCACCTTCAACATGTGTCCAGAGGCGGAGCACACTTCATTGATCGGTGCAGCTCGTACTTCGTCCAGCAGGTCCTTGCGCGGTGTCATCGTCCAAGCAGCGCCTGTGTCCAACACCCAATAGTCTAGGGGGTGCAGCTCTGCTCCAACTTTGGCAGAGGCGTCTCCTTGCTCCCCCTTGTCTCCCACATGGAAGAATTGGCCCGCGGTGCGCTCCTTCTTCTTCTCCGCACCACCGTTGCCCTTCGGGTTGTTGTCGGACGAATCAGCGACCATGTTGGCGCCGTTTTTCTGGTTCCTCCGCGCGCCGCCATCCTGGTGACGATTCTGGGGGGTCCATCCATCGGGTTTCTTATAGCACAAAAACCAGGGGTGCCCTTCCTTCTCACAATACCAGCAACTCCCTTTCATTTTGCCACCAGCACCCGACTTGCCCCCACGTCCAGATTTCGCACCGCGACCCCAACCGGTACCTCCTTGTTGGTCGTTGGAGTCGTCGTCTTTCTTTGCACCGCGTCCAGCACCACCGAAGCCACGTCCTCTGCCACGTCGGCTCCCTTGCATCCCGTAGCCGCTGCTGCCGTCGTCTCCACCCCTCAGTTGGCGGCGACGGAAGTCCTCCTCCAGAATCTTCGTCCGCACCCACTCGAGCGTCCACAAGCTCTGGTTCTGCGGCAGGCTCAATCCGCTCGTAAATTGAAGCCACGATTCCGGCAGCAGCGAGAGCATCTTCAAGCACTTGGTCTGCTCCGGGTAGGTGATTCCCGCGGTCGCCAACTTCGCGTAGAGGTCGCGCATCTTGTCCAGGACTGGTTGCACCGGCTCTCCCTCGCTCAGGCGCAACGCGGACAGCTCCCTCTCCAGCATCAACGTTGCGACAACGGAGGTCGGGGCGTGCAGCTCCTTCAACACGGTCCACGCCTTCGGACCGCATTCAACCTCCGGCAGCAGGTGCATGACGTGGTGACGCTGGTTCAGCTCCAAACTCTGCGACATCAAATAGTAGCCAGCCGAAGAGCGCTCGTCCCAATCTTCCTGCAGCGTGGGGTCACTCGGTCTAGGCTCCTCCCCAATCATTAGTTTCAGCAAACCGATCTGACGGAAATATAATTGCATTTTCCAGGCCCAATCATCATAGCCCTCACCATTGAACTTCTCGACGGTGAAATTCTTCAGCACCTCCTTGACAAGCGAGCCCTGGTTTGTTCGCGCTCCCCTTGGCGCTGAAAGACCAGAATCTTGGCTGCCGCTACGATCTTGGGCTGAAGATTCACCAGCTCCCGCCGAGGTGTTGCCCGCCATAGCTACCTATAACGAGGATCACTATAACGCAGCTCTGATACCAGCTTGTTGGTGTAAGGGCCTAATAAACTCAAGCTATTAGGACTTAATCAAACTTAAAACCTCTCCTCGGGGTCACCTCCAAGGGTCCCTGGGTGCCTGGTACAAGACCAGCCCCTATCCTCGGGTCCGAGTTTGTAGAGAGAGGGATCAAGAAGGACTTAGTCAAAACAGCAAGAGCACCTTGAACGTCGCGCAGCGTGCCGTGCAGACCGTCGGTCGGATTAAGCTGAGAATTCGCTATATCGAAGCTCGCTCCAAGAGCTTTAAAATGAGCCAAGTTGCCTCGCAAAAAGTTCTGCCATTACAAAGTTATGGCTCAGACGGTGTTTGCCTAGCATTAGAGTGCTAGCGTACTAGCGTTGACTCGGGTAGCATTCCGCCAACGAACCGCGTAGAAACGAAATTCCAGCGAGGAAGGAATTCGCTTGAATCAATTTGACTATATTCAGGTACAAACAGAGAAGGATTAAATAGTTCTAGCTAGCAAGGACCTTGGGAATCAACCTGGGAACAACCAGGGATGATCCCAAATAATTCCAAGCAACAGAACCAACCTGGCTGGACAAAATAGCAGGTGGTAGGTTGGTAAACAACCTCTGGTTCTGTTTTTCCAACCTGGGAAAACAACAACCAGGTTCAGGTTCTAAAAACAGAACCTGTTTTGTCTTTGCCCAACCAGCCAAATGCTGGTTCCGCTAGTTTCCCCTGGCCTTGTAGCATGCAGATACAGACAAACAACATCCAACGTTCACCTAAATTGTACCTCTATAGTGCCTTCCCTGCTACACTATAGTCAACCAAACAGAACAGTACAATTTCGAGTTGGATAGAACTGAATCTGCGCAATCAACTCAACCGAACTGCAAAGCTTCCATCTTGGGTTCCTTTGCGAGCTCGTCCTTTCTGCTTGCACTGTTCATAGCGCGTACAATGTTGTGCCGAAGCGCACATTGCGCGAGTACCTGCAAATGCATCAAGCAAAAAATGCGAAAGCAAACAAACACACGAACACACCATTCACACGCAAATGCATTCGCACACGCATACTCGTACAAACAGACGGCAGGATGTCGTGCAATGTGCATTTGCACCCAACAGATTCCTCATCTGTGGGAGGATACATCTGCGTAGTTGGGGGAGGACCTGTTAGTTGGAGGTCCAAGAAGCAGACGGAGACGGCACTCTCTTCCGTAGAATCAGAGTACATGGCGATGTTCCATGGGGTGAAGGAGGTGATTTGGCTGAGGAGGCTGTTAGAGGAGATTGGCCAGGAGCAGAAAGTTGCTACGCCGCTGTTTTGTGATAGCAAGGGGGCTCTTGGGATGGCCAGAAACGCTGTGCTTCATGGGCTGAACAAGCACATGCGTATCAAGTGGCACTGGCTGCGTAAGGAGGTGAAGAGGGGGACGGTGCATCCGATCTACATCAAGACTCACCAGCAGCCAGCAGACTTTCTCACCAAGAGGCTTGCGGATGAGCCTCATTGGCGTTGTGTGCGCATGAGTGGAATGAGCATGAACTAGCATGGAATGACGGGGATGCAGCCGGCAGGCTGAGGGGGAGTGTGTTGGGTGCAAATGCACATTGCACGACATCCTGCCGTCTGTTTGTACGAGTATGCGTGTGCGAATGCATTTGCGTGTGAATGGTGTGTTCGTGTGTTTGTTTGCTTTCGCATTTTTCGCTTGATGCATTTGCAGGTACTCGCGCAATGTGCGCTTTGGCACAACATTGTATGCGTTATGAACAGTGCAAGCAGGAAGGACGAGCTCGCAAAGGAACCCAAGATGGAAGCTTTGCAGTTCGGTTGAGTTGATTGCGCAGATTCAGTTCTATCCAACTCGAAATTGTACTGTTTTGTTTGGTTAACTATAGTGTAGCAGGGAAGGCACTATAGGGGTACAATTTAGGTGAAGGTTGGATGTTGTTTGTCTGTATCTGCATGCTACAAGGCCAGGGGAAACCAGCGGAACCAGCATTTGGCTGGTTGGGCAAAGACAAAACAGGTTCTGTTTTTAGAACCTGAACCTGGTTGTTGTTTTCCCAGGTTGGAAAAACAGAACCAGAGGTTGTTTACCAACCTACCACCTGCTATTTTGTCCAGCCAGGTTGGTTCTGTTGCTTGGAATTATTTGGGATCATCCCTGGTTGTTCCCAGGTTGATTCCCAAGGTCCTTGCTAGCTAGAACTATTTAATCCTTCTCTGTTTGTACCTGAATATAGTCAAATTGATTCAAGCGAATTCCTTCCTCGCTGGAATTTCGTTTCTGCGCTATTCGACGGCGGAATGCTACCCGAGTCAACGCTAGTATGCTAGCACTCCAACGCTAGGCAAACGCTGTCCGAGCCATAACTTCGTAATGGCAGAACTTTTCGCGAGGCAACTTGGCTCATTTTAAAGCTCTTGGAGCGAGCTTCGATATAGCGAATTCTCAGCTTAATCCGACCGACGGTCTGCACGGCACGCTGCACGACGTTCAAGGTACTCTTGCTGTTTTGACTAAGTCCTTCTTGATCCCTCTCTCTACAAACTCGGACCCGAGGATAGGGGCTGGTCTTGTACCAGGCACCCAGGGACCCTTGGAGGTGACCCCGAGGAGAGGTTTTAAGTTTGATTAAGTCCTAATAGCTTGAGTTTATTAGGCCCTTACACCAACAAGTCGGTCCAACTTGCCCAATGGAACAACTGAGCAGTTGGTCCAACCAGTCTATTAAAGTCAACAGTCCAATCGCTCCAACCAGTCCATTGAGTCAATAGGCCAGTTGGACCAACCGGACCAATGGGACAACATGCCAGATGGTCCAACCGGCACATTGGTCCAACAGGGCAGTTGGTCCAACCGGTCCATTGGGACAGCAGACCAGTTGGTAAAACCGGTCCATAGGACAAACACTCCAGTTGGTCCAACCGATCCATTGGACCAATTGGCCAGTTGGTCCAACCGGTCCATAGGGACAATAGTCCAACCAGTCAATTGGGCCAACAGAACAGTTGGTCCAACCGATCCATTGTGACAACAGTCTAGTTGGTCCAACCGGTCCATTGGACCCACAGGCCAGTCGGTCCATGCGGTCCATAGGGCCAACAGGCCAATTGGTCCAACCGGTCCATTGGACCAACAGGCCAATTGGTCCAACCGGTCCATTGGGCCAACAAGCCACATGGTCCAATTACGATCCATTGGGACAACAGGCCAATTGGTCCAACAGGTTCAATGGACTAACTGGCCAGTTGGTCCAACCGGTCCATTGGGACAACAGGCCAGTTGGTCCAACCGGTCCATTGGACCAACAGACCAGTTGGTCCAACCGGTCCATTGGGACAACGGGCCAGTTGATCCAGCCATTCCATTGGAACAACAGGCTAATTGGTCCAAAGGTCCACTGGGACAATACGCGAGTTGGTCCAACCGGTCCATTGGACCAACATGCCAGTTGGTCCAACGGATACATTAGACCAACAGGCCAGTTGGTCCGACTGGTCCATTGGACCAACAGGCTAGTTGGTCCAACCGGTCCATAAGACCAACAAGCTAGTTGGTCCAACCGCTCTAATGGACCAACAGGCCAACTGATCCATCAATCCAGTGGACCAACTACAGGCCAGTCGGTCCAACCAATCCATTGGGACATCTGGCCAATTGGTCCAACCGGGACATAGGACCAACAGGATAGCTGGTTCAACAGGGTGAATAGACCAACTGGCCAGTTGGTCAAACCGGTCCTTTCGGACATCAGGCCAGTTGGTCCAACTGGTCCATTGGACCAACAGGCCAGTTGATCCAACCGGTCCACAGGCACTATAAAGCAGTTGGTCCAACCGGTCCATTGGGACAACAGGCGAGTTGTTCCAACCGGTCCATTGGGACAATAGGCCAGTTGGTCCAACCGATCCATTGGGACAACACGCCAGTTGGTCCAACCGGTCCTTAGGTCCAACATGCAAGTTGGTCCAACGGGTACATTACACCAACAGGCCAGTTCATCTGACCAGTCCACAGGGCCAATAGGCCAGTTGGTCCGACCGGTCCAAAGGGCAAACAGGCCAGTTGATCCATCTGGTTTAATGGACCAACAGGCTAGTTGGTCCAACCCGTCCATTGGGACAATAAGCGAGTTGGTCCATTCGGTCCATTGTGCCAACAGGCCTGTTGGTCCATCTGGTCTAGTGGGCCAACAGGTGAGTTGGTCCAACTGGTCCATTGGGACAATACGTAAGAAGGTCGAACCGGTCCATTGGGCAAACAAGTCAGTTGGTCGAACTGGTCCAGTGGAACAACAGGCCAGTTGGTCCAACCGGTCCATTAGGACAACGCCTTAGTTGGTCCAACCGGTCCATTGGACCAACACGCCAGTTGGTCCAACCGGTCCTTAGGTCCAACAGGCAAGTTGGTCCAACGGGTACATTACACCAACAGGCCAGTTCATCTGACCGGTCCATAGGGCCAATAGGCCAGTTGGTCCGACCGGTCCAAAGGGCAAACATGCCAGTTGATCCATCTGGTCTAATGGACCAACAGGCTAATTGGTCCAACCCGTCTAATGGGACAACAAGAAAGTTGGTCCATTCGGTCCATTGTGCCAACAGCCCAGTCCAACTAGTCTACTAGGCCAACAGGTCAGTTGGTCCAACCAGTCTATTGGGACAACAAGCAAGTTAGTCCAAGCGGTCCATTGGGCAAACAAGCCAATCGGTCCAAACGGTCCACTTGGACAATAGGCCAGTTGGCCCGACCAGTCCATAGGGCCAACAAGCCAGTTGGTCCAACCGGTCCATAGGACCAACAGGCTAGTTGGTCCAACCACTCCAATGGACCAACAGGTCTATTCGTCCTTCGGTCCAATAGACCAGCTACAGGCCTGTCGGTCCAACCGGTCCACTGGGACAACAGGCCAATTGGTCCAACCTGGACATAGGACTAACAGGCCAGGTTGTCGGTCCATTGGGCCAACAGGCCCGTTGCTCCGACCGATCTTGTGGGACAATAGGCCAGTTGGTCCAACCGGTCCATTGGACCAACATGCCAGTTGGTCCAATCGGTCTATAGGGCCAACAGGCCAGTTGGATCTACCAGTCCATGGGGCAAACAGGCCAGTTGGTCCAACCAGTCCATAAGGCCAACAGGCCAGTTGGTCAAACCGGCCCATTTGGTCCAACCGGTCCATAGGGACAACAGGCCAGTTGGTCCAACCGGTCAATTGGGTCAACAGGCCAGTTGGTCCAACCGGTCCATTGGGCCAACAGGCCAGTTGGTCCAACCAGTCCATAGGACCAACAGGCCAATTGGTCCATCCGGTCCAACGGACAAACTAGCCAGTTGGTCCAACCTGTCAATTGGGACAACATTTGAGTTGGCCCATCCGGCCGATCAGGCCAATTGGCCCGTTGGTCCGACCGGCCCATTGGGCCAACAGGCCAGTTGGTCCAACTGGTCCATTGGGCCAACTAACCAGTTGATAAAACCGGTCCATAGGGCCAATAGAGCAGTTGGTCCAACCGGTGCATTGGGACAACAGGCTAGTTGATCCACCAGTCCACAGGACCAACAGGCCAGTTGGTCCAACTAGCGCATTGGGCCAACAAGCCAGTTGAACCAACTGGTCCAATGGACCAACTAGCCAGTTGGTTCAACCAGTCCATTGGAACAACTGTCTAGTTGGTCCAACTGGTCCATTGGGACAACGTGCCAGTTGGTCCAAATTGTCCATAGGGCCAACTAATAGGCCAGTTGGTCCAACTGGTCCATAGTCTAATACGCCAATTGGTCCAACCGGTACGTAGGACCAACAGGCTAGAAGGTCCAACCGGTCCATTGGTACAACAAACCAACAGTACTGTTGGTCCAACCAGTCCATAGGGCCAACTAGCTAGTTGGTCAAAACGGTCCATAGGGACGACATGCGAGTTAGATTTGCTTGTACTTTAGGCCAACACCAGTTGGTCCAACTAGTCCATTGGGACAACAGGTTAGTTGGTCCAACCGGTCCATAGGACCAACAGGCCATTTGTTCCATCCGGTCCAACGGACTAGCTGGCTAGTTGGTCCAACTGGTCCATTGGGACAACAGGCGAGTTTGTCCAACCGGCCCATTGGGCCAACAAGCCAGTTGGTCCAATTAGCCTATTGGGCCAACTAGGCAGTTGGTCCATCAGGTCCATAGGTCCAACAAACCAGATGGTCCAACCGGTTCATTGGGACAACAGGCAAGTTGGAACCGGTCCATAGTTGGTCCATCCAGTCCAACGGACCTGTTGGCCAGTTGGTCCATCTGGTCCATTGGGACAACAGGTGAGTTCGTCCAACCGGCCCATTGGACCAACAAGCCAGTTGGTCCAACTGGTCCATTGGGCCAACTAGCCATTTGGTCCAACCAGTCCATAGGGCCAACAGACTAGTTGGTCCAACCTGTTGGGTGCAAATGCACATTGCACGACATCCTGCCATCTGTTTGTACGAGTATGCGTGTGCGAATGCATTTGCGTGTGAATGGTGTGTTCGTGTGTTTGTTTGCTTTCGCATTTTTCGCTTGATGCATTTGCAGGTACTCGCGCAATGTGCGCTTCGGCACAACATTGTACGCGCTATGAACAGTGCAAGCAGAAAGGACGAGCTCGCAAAGGAACCCAAGATGGAAGCTTTGCAGTTCGGTTGAGTTGATTGCGCAGATTCAGTTCTATCCAACTCGAAGTTGTACTATAGTGTAGCAGGGAAGGCACTATAGGGGTACAATTTAGGTGAAGGTTGGATGTTGTTTGTCTGTATCTGCATGCTACAAGGCCAGGGGAAACCAGCGGAACCAGCATTTGGCTGGTTGGGCAAAGACAAAACAGGTTCTGTTTTTAGAACCTGAACCTGGTTGTTGTTTTCCCAGGTTGGAAAAACAGAACCAGAGGTTGTTTACCAACCTACCACCTGCTATTTTGTCCAGCCAGGTTGGTTCTGTTGCTTGGAATTATTTGGGATCATCCCTGGTTGTTCCCAGGTTGATTCCCAAGGTCCTTGCTAGCTAGAACTATTTAATCCTTCTCTGTTTGTACCTGAATATAGTCAAATTGATTCAAGCGAATTCCTTCCTCGCTGGAATTTCGTTTCTGCGCTATTCGACGGCGGAATGCTACCCGAGTCAACGCTAGTATGCTAGCACTCCAACGCTAGGCAAACGCTGTCCGAGCCAGAACTTAGTAATGGCAGAACTTTTCGCGAGGCAACTTGGCTCATTTTAAAGCTCTTGGAGCGAGCTTCGATATAGCGAATTCTCAGCTTAATCCGACCGACGGTCTGCACGGCACGCTGCGCGACGTTCAAGGTACTCTTGCTGTTTTGACTAAGTCCTTCTTGATCCCTCTCTCTACAAACTCGGACCCGAGGATAGGGGCTGGTCTTGTACCAGGCACCCAGGGACCCTTGGAGGTGACCCCGAGGAGAGGTTTTAAGTTTGATTAAGTCCTAATAGCTTGAGTTTATTAGGCCCTTACACCAACAAGCTGGTATCAGAGCTGCGTTATAGTGATCCTCGTTATAGGTAGCTATGGCGGGCAACACCTCGGCGGGAGCTGGTGAATCTTCAGCCCAAGATCGTAGCGGCAGCCAAGATTCTGGTCTTTCAGCGCCAAGGGGAGCGCGAACAAACCAGGGCTCGCTTGTCAAGGAGGTGCTGAAGAATTTCACCGTCGAGAAGTTCAATGGTGAGGGCTATGATGATTGGGCCTGGAAAATGCAATTATATTTCCGTCAGATCGGTTTGCTGAAACTAATGATTGGGGAGGAGCCTAGACCGAGTGACCCCACGCTGCAGGAAGATTGGGACGAGCGCTCCTCGGCTGGCTACTATTTGATGTCGCAGAGTTTGGAGCTGAACCAGCGTCACCACGTCATGCACCTGCTGCCGGAGGTTGAATGCGGTCCGAAGGCGTGGACCGTGTTGAAGGAGCTGCACGCCCCGACCTCCGTTGTCGCAACGTTGATGCTGGAGAGGGAGCTGTCCGCGTTGCGCCTGAGCGAGGGAGAGCCGGTGCAACCAGTCCTGGACAAGATGCGCGACCTCTACGCGAAGTTGGCGACCGCGGGAATCACCTACCCGGAGCAGACCAAGTGCTTGAAGATGCTCTCGCTGCTGCCGGAATCGTGGCTTCAATTTACGAGCGGATTGAGCCTGCCGCAGAACCAGAGCTTGTGGACGCTCGAGTGGGTGCGGACGAAGATTCTGGAGGAGGACTTTCGTCGCCGCCAACTGAGGGGTGGAGACGACGGCAGCAGCGGCTACGGGATGCAAGGGAGCCGACGTGGCAGAGGACGTGGCTTCGGTGGTGCTGGACGCGGTGCAAAGAAAGACGACGACTCCAACGACCAACAAGGAGGTACCGGTTGGGGTCGCGGTGCGAAATCTGGACGTGGGGGCAAGTCGGGTGCTGGTGGCAAAATGAAAGGGAGTTGCTGGTATTGTGAGAAGGAAGGGCACCCCTGGTTTTTGTGCTATAAGAAACCCGATGGATGGACCCCCCAGAATCGTCACCAGGATGGCGGCGCGCGGAGGAACCAGAAAAACGGCGCCAACATGGTCGCTGATTCGTCCGACAACAACCCGAAGGGCAACGGCGGTGCGGAGAAGAAGAAGGAGCGCACCGCGGGCCAATTCTTCCATGTGGGAGACAAGGGGGAGCAAGGAGACGCCTCTGCCAAAGTTGGAGCAGAGCTGCACCCCCTAGACTATTGGGTGTTGGACACAGGCGCTGCTTGGACGATGACACCGCGCAAGGACCTGCTGGACGAAGTACGAGCTGCACCGATCAATGAAGTGTGCTCCGCCTCTGGACACATGTTGAAGGTGGCTGGTGCGGGACGAGCTGCGTTTAAGGGAGCGGATGGCAAGCCGGTGGTGCTGCACGACGTTCTCTTCGTCCCCGACCTGAAGGCCAACCTTATCTCCCTCCGTAAGCTTGGCAAGGCTGGGGTGAACACCAACACGGATGGGGCACGCACTTATAAGGGGAAGCTGGGCAATCGGGTGCTTTGGGATCTGCACGAGAGCAAGGACGTGTACAGATCTATGTGGCAGCTGCCGGCCCTGGCGTGGCATGGTGGGGGGCAGGCTGGAGAGGGGTCTGCATCCCAGGGGGAGTGCAATGCCGTTGGAGGGGTTGGTGTGAAAGTGTCGGCCAGATCTGGGGAGACAGATTGGGCAACGGCACACCGGCGCTTAGGGCATGTGGCAATGCCTTTGCTGAAGCAGCTGGAGAAGGATGGAGCCGTTAAGGGTCTGAAGCTGAACGGACAGCCACCCGATTACAACTGTGAAATCTGTTTGCTTTCAAAGTTCACCCGTTTCCCTTTCCATAGTGTGGCTGGCAGGAGCAAGAAGCCTTTGGAGCTGGTCCACATGGACTTGGTGGGGCCGCTGCCGGTGCAAGGGCACAAAAGGGAGCGGTATTTTCTTACAATTGTGGATGACTGGAGCAGGCTGATGTGGGCGTATCCGCTGAAGCAGAAGGACCACGCCGCCTCCACGATACGGGACGATTGGCTGCCATTCGTGGAGAAGCAGGCGGAGTGTGTAGTGAAGCGGATTAGGACAGACCGGGGTGGTGAGTTCCTTGGAGCTGAAATGACGGCCTGGCTCAAGAAGCAGGGCATCCAGAGAGAGCTGACCACGGCTTATACCCCACAGTCCAATGGTGTAGCAGAACGGGCAAACCGGACCATTCTGGAGACAGCTAGGGCGCTGCTCATAGAATCTGGGCTGAGCAACTCTATGTGGCCTCATGCTGTCCGGCACGCCACCGTCGCTAGGAACAGGGTGCTCACCAAGGTTGGGGATGACTCGTGGGTGCCTTTGGAGAGGTGGCTTGGGAGGAAGCCGCCGGTGGATATGCTGAGGGTGTTTGGCTGCATGGCAGTCGCCCACGTCCCCAAGACCTACCGCAGTAAGTTGGGGGCGAGTGCAATCTGGTGTGTGCATTTGGGGCTGGCTGCTGAGAGCAAGGGATGGCTGCTGTGGGAACCATCCAAGGGTGTGTTGTTTGACAGCAGGGATGTGAAATTCATTGAGGGCATGATGTATGGGAGCTGGGAGAAACAGCCGGAGGCAAGGGTGTCCCAGCAGATGGAGCAGATCACCATGCAGCTGGACCTGACTCCTAGTGTGTGGGAGGAGGGAGAGGAGGCAGCTGCTGGAAATGGTGATGGAGAGAAGGTACAGGAGGCATCTGCTGGTGGAGAAAATGGTGTGGAAACTGGCGGCAGCACTACTGGAGCTGCTGGATCCGAGGGAGGAGAGAAGCAGCAGGGAAAAACTAAGAAGCCGAAGGGTGTCGTTATGAAGGGATGGGAGACACCCGTCTCCAGGCCAGGACGTACCCGTATGGCTACTAAGAAGCTGACTGCAGGAACTGATGCAGCAGAGCAGCAGCTAGGGACCGAAGAGGCATTGCTGATGTATGGGAGCTGGGAGAAACAGCCGGAGGCAAGGGTGTCCCAGCAGATGGAGCAGATCACCATGCAGCTGGACCTGACTCCTAGTGTGTGGGAGGAGGGAGAGGAGGCAGCTGCTGGAAATGGTGATGGAGAGAAGGTACAGGAGGCATCTGCTGGTGGAGAAAATGGTGTGGAAACTGGCGGCAGCACTAGTGGAGCTGCTGGACCCGAGGGAGGAGAGAAGCAGCAGGGAAAAACTAAGAAGCCGAAAGGTGTCGTTATGAAGGGATGGGAGACACCCGTCTCCAGGCCAGGACGTACCCGTATGGCTACTAAGAAGCTGACTGCAGGAACTGATGCAGCAGAGCAGCAGCTAGGGACCGAAGAGGCATTGCTGATTCTACCTCATGGCTATGACCCGGATGAGGAGGATGAGCCTGCGTACTGTTTTCTTGCCCCTGCACCAGAGGAACCAGCTAGCATGGAGGAGGCATTAGCTGGACCAGATAGGGACAAGTGGCTGGCTTCTAGGGATGCTGAGTACCAGAGTCTGCTGGAGAATAGGACATGGGATCTGGTGGTGCTGCCTGATGGGAAGAAAGCGATACAATGCAAGTGGGTGCTGAGGATCAAGACCGATGACAAGGGGCAGGTCACCATCTACAAGAGTAGGCTGGTGGCGAAGGGGTTTATGCAGAAGGAGAAGCAGGACTTCAACGAGATCTTTGCTCCCACTGCCAAACCCCCTACCCTCCGTGTCTTGTTGGCAGATGCAGCTGTTAGTGGGAAATTCATCATTCAGATGGATATTTCAACGGCATTCCTGAATGGGATTTTAGAGGAGGATGTGTACATGACGCAGCCGCCTGGGTATGAGGATGGTACGGGCAGGGTGTGCAAGCTCAACAAGTCCATCTACGGCTTGAAGCAGGCGCCACGCTGCTGGTACCAGAAGTTGGCAGCTGTTTTAGAGGAGATGGGATTCAGGACCAGCAGCTGTGATGAGAGCCTCTTTCTCAAGGGCGAGGGGGAGAAGCTGGTGCTGTTTCTGGTCTATGTGGACGACATTCTTCTCTTCAGCAGCAGCATGAAGGAGATCCAGAAAGTGCAGCAGCAACTGATGGAAAACTTCAAGTGCAAGAACCTTGGGGAGGTAAAGTACTACCTCGGGATGCACGTGGAGAGGGATCCAGATCACAGGTGGTTGAAGCTGCACCAGGAGAAGTTCATCAAGGAGCTGGGGGAGAAGTATGGGATTGAGAATGAGCGCAAGGTTGCAATTCCCCTGCCAGCAGAATTCAAGCTTGTGAAGGCTGCAGAGGATGAAGGGGTTGAAGCTGAAGAGCAGCAGCAATTTCAGTCCTTGGTGGGCAGCCTCTTGTACGCAGCAGTTCACACGAGGCCCGACATCTCTTTCTCGGTTGGGCAGCTGGCTAGGGTGGTGCAGAATCCATCAGAGGAGCAGGTGGATGCAGCTGAGCGTGTGGTGAAGTACCTGAACTCTCACCCAAGCATTGGAGTTCAATACTCCGCATCTGCACAGGTGAAGCAGAAAGGGGTGGAGGTGCTGAAAGAGAAGGGGGAGAGGCTTGGAGAAGGCAAGCTATTTCTCACTTGCTTTACCGATGCTACGTGGGCTTCTGAGAAGGAGGATTCCTCATCTGTGGGAGGATACATCTGCGTAGTTGGGGGAGGACCTGTTAGTTGGAGGTCCAAGAAGCAGACGGAGACGGCACTCTCTTCCGTAGAATCAGAGTACATGGCGATGTTCCATGGGGTGAAGGAGGTGATTTGGCTGAGGAGGCTGTTAGAGGAGATTGGCCAGGAGCAGAAAGTTGCTACGCCGCTGTTTTGTGATAGCAAGGGGGCTCTTGGGATGGCCAGAAACGCTGTGCTTCATGGGCTGAACAAGCACATGCGTATCAAGTGGCACTGGCTGCGTAAGGAGGTGAAGAGGGGGACGGTGCATCCGATCTACATCAAGACTCACCAGCAGCCAGCAGACTTTCTCACCAAGAGGCTTGCGGATGAGCCTCATTGGCGTTGTGTGCGCATGAGTGGAATGAGCATGAACTAGCATGGAATGACGGGGATGCAGCCGGCAGGCTGAGGGGGAGTGTGTTGGGTGCAAATGCACATTGCACGACATCCTGCCGTCTGTTTGTACGAGTATGCGTGTGCGAATGCATTTGCGTGTGAATGGTGTGTTCGTGTGTTTGTTTGCTTTCGCATTTTTCGCTTGATGCATTTGCAGGTACTCGCGCAATGTGCGCTTCGGCACAACATTGTATGCGCTATGAACAGTGCAAGCAGGAAGGACGAGCTCGCAAAGGAACCCAAGATGGAAGCTTTGCAGTTCGGTTGAGTTGATTGCGCAGATTCAGTTCTATCCAACTCGAAATTGTACTGTTTTGTTTGGTTAACTATAGTGTAGCAGGGAAGGCACTATAGGGGTACAATTTAGGTGAAGGTTGGATGTTGTTTGTCTGTATCTGCATGCTACAAGGCCAGGGGAAACCAGCGGAACCAGCATTTGGCTGGTTGGGCAAAGACAAAACAGGTTCTGTTTTTAGAACCTGAACCTGGTTGTTGTTTTCCCAGGTTGGAAAAACAGAACCAGAGGTTGTTTACCAACCTACCACCTGCTATTTTGTCCAGCCAGGTTGGTTCTGTTGCTTGGAATTATTTGGGATCATCCCTGGTTGTTCCCAGGTTGATTCCCAAGGTCCTTGCTAGCTAGAACTATTTAATCCTTCTCTGTTTGTACCTGAATATAGTCAATTGATTCAAGCGAATTCCTTCCTCGCTGGAATTTCGTTTCTGCGCTATTCGACGGCGGAATGCTACCCGAGTCAACGCTAGTATGCTAGCACTCCAACGCTAGGCAAACGCTGTCCGAGCCAGAACTTAGTAATGGCAGAACTTTTCGCGAGGCAACTTGGCTCATTTTAAAGCTCTTGGAGCGAGCTTCGATATAGCGAATTCTCAGCTTAATCCGACCGACGGTCTGCACGGCACGCTGCGCGACGTTCAAGGTACTCTTGCTGTTTTGACTAAGTCCTTCTTGATCCCTCTCTCTACAAACTCGGACCCGAGGATAGGGGCTGGTCTTGTACCAGGCACCCAGGGACCCTTGGAGGTGACCCCGAGGAGAGGTTTTAAGTTTGATTAAGTCCTAATAGCTTGAGTTTATTAGGCCCTTACACCAGCAGATTGAGCCTGCCGCAGAACCAGAGCTTGTGGACGCTCGAGTGGGTGCGGACGAAGATTCTGGAGGAGGACTTCCGTCGCCGCCAACTGAGGGGTGGAGACGACGGCAGCAGCGGCTACGGGATGCAAGGGAGTCGACGTGGCAGAGGACGTGGCTTCGGTGGTGCTGGACGCGGTGCAAAGAAAGACGACGACTCCAACGACCAACAAGGAGGTACCGGTTGGGGTCGGTGCGAAATCTGGACGTGTGGGGGCAAGTCGGGTGCTGGTGGCAAAATGAAAGGGAGTTGCTGGTATTGTGAGAAGGAAGGGCACCCCTGGTTTTTGTGCTATAAGAAACCCGATGGATGGACCCCCCAGAATCGTCACCAGGATGGCGGCGCGCGGAGGAACCAGAAAAACGGCGCCAACATGGTCGCTGATTCGTCCGACAACAACCCGAAGGGCATCGGCGGTGCGGAGAAGAAGAAGGAGCGCACCGCGGGCCAATTCTTCCATGTGGGAGACAAGGGGGAGCAAGGAGACGCATCTGCCAAAGTTAGAGAGAGCTGCACCCCCTAGACTATTGGGTGTTGGACACAGGCGCTGCTTGGACGATGACGCCGCGCAAGGACTGCTGGACGAAGTGTTGGTGTAAGGGCCTAATAAACTCAAGCTATTAGGACTTAATCAAACTTAAAACCTCTCCTCGGGGTCACCTCCAAGGGTCCCTGGGTGCCTGGTACAAGACCAGCCCCTATCCTCGGGTCCGAGTTTGTAGAGAGAGGGATCAAGAAGGACTTAGTCAAAACAGCAAGAGTACCTTGAACGTCGCGCAGCGTGCCGTGCAGACCGTCGATCGGATTAAGCTGAGAATTCGCTATATCGAAGCTCGCTCCAAGAGCTTTAAAATGAGCCAAGTTGCCTCGCGAAAAGTTCTGCCATTACGAAGTTATGGCTCAGACGGTGTTTGCCTAGCATTAGAGTGCTAGCGTACTAGCGTTGACTCAGGTAGCATTCCGCCAACGAAAACCGCGTAGAAACGAAATTCCAGCGAAGAAGGAATT
This sequence comes from Closterium sp. Yama58-4, assembly GCA_947470075.1. Classification (NCBI taxonomy): domain Eukaryota; kingdom Viridiplantae; phylum Streptophyta; class Zygnematophyceae; order Desmidiales; family Closteriaceae; genus Closterium; species Closterium sp. Yama58-4. The sequence continues at coordinate 2,411 of CANIUD010000093.1, read as the reverse complement.
CACTTGAATCAATTTGACTATATTCAGGTACAAACAGAGAAGGATTAAATACTTCTAGCTAGCAAGGACCTTGGGAATCAACCTGGGAACAACCAGGGATGATCCCAAATAATTCCAAGCAACAGAACCAACCTGGCTGGACAAAATAGCAGGTGGTAGGTTGGTAAACAACCTTTGGTTCTGTTTTTCCAACCTGGGAAAACAACAACCAGGTTCAGGTTCTAAAAACAGAACCTGTTTTGTCTTTGCCCAACCAGCCAAATGCTGGTTCCGCTGGTTTCCCCTGGCCTTGTAGCATGCAGATACAGACAAACAACATCCAACCTTCACCTAAATTGTACCCCTATAGTGCCTTCCCTGCTACACTATAGTTAACCAAACAAAACAGTACAATTCCGAGTTGGATAGAACTGAATCTGCGCAATCAACTCAACCGAACTGCAAAGCTTCCATCTTGGGTTCCTTTGCGAGCTCGTCCTTTCTGCTTGCACTGTTCATAGCGCATACAATGTTGTGCCGAAGCGCACATTGCGCGAGTACCTGCAAATGCATCAAGCGAAAAATGCGAAAGCAAACAAACACACGAACACACCATTCACACGCAAATGCATTCGCACACGCATACTCGTACAAACAGACGGCAGGATGTCGTGCAATGTGCATTTGCATCCAACACACTCCCCCTCAGCCTGCCGGCTGCATCCCCGTCATTCCATGCTAGTTCATGCTCATTCCACTCATGCGCACACAACGCCAATGAGGCTCATCCGCAAGCCTCTTGGTGAGAAAGTCTGCTGGCTGCTGGTGAGTCTTGATGTAGATCGGATGCACCGTCCCCCTCTTCACCTCCTTACGCAGCCAGTGCCACTTGATACGCATGTGCTTGTTCAGCCCATGAAGCACAGCGTTTCTGGCCATCCCAAGAGCCCCCTTGCTATCACAAAACAGCGGCGTAGCAACTTTCTGCTCCTGGCCAATCTCCTCTAACAGCCTCCTCAGCCAAATCACCTCCTTCACCCCATGGAACATCGCCATGTACTCTGATTCTACGGAAGAGAGTGCCGTCTCCGTCTGCTTCTTGGACCTCCAACTAACAGGTCCTCCCCCAACTACGCAGATGTATCCTCCCACAGATGAGGAATCCTCCTTCTCAGAAGCCCACGTAGCATCGGTAAAGCAAGTGAGAAATAGCTTGCCTTCTCCAAGCCTCTCCCCCTTCTCTTTCAGCACCTCCACCCCTTTCTGCTTCACCTGTGCAGATGCGGAGTATTGAACTCCAATGCTTGGGTGAGAGTTCAGGTACTTCACCACACGCTCAGCTGCATCCACCTGCTCCTCTGATGGATTCTGCACCACCCTAGCCAGCTGCCCAACCGAGAAAGAGATGTCGGGCCTCGTGTGAACTGCTGCGTACAAGAGGCTGCCCACCAAGGACTGAAATTGCTGCTGCTCTTCAGCTTCAACCCCTTCATCCTCTGCAGCCTTCACAAGCTTGAATTCTGCTGGCAGGGGAGTTGCAACCTTGCGCTCATTCTCAATCCCATACTTCTCCCCCAGCTCCTTGATGAACTTCTCCTGGTGCAGCTTCAACCACCTGTGATCTGGATCCCTCTCCACGTGCATCCCGAGGTAGTACTTTACCTCCCCAAGGTTCTTGCACTTGAAGTTTTCCATCAGTTGCTGCTGCACTTTCTGGATCTCCTTCATGCTGCTGCTGAAGAGAAGAATGTCGTCCACATAGACCAGAAACAGCACCAGCTTCTCCCCCTCGCCCTTGAGAAAGAGGCTCTCATCACAGCTGCTGGTCCTGAATCCCATCTCCTCTAAAACAGCTGCCAACTTCTGGTACCAGCAGCGTGGCGCCTGCTTCAAGCCGTAGATGGACTTGTTGAGCTTGCACACCCTGCCCGTACCATCCTCATACCCAGGCGGCTGCGTCATGTACACATCCTCCTCTAAAATCCCATTCAGGAATGCCGTTGAAATATCCATCTGAATGATGAATTTCCCACTAACAGCTGCATCTGCCAACAAGACACGGAGGGTAGGGGGTTTGGCAGTGGGAGCAAAGATCTCGTTGAAGTCCTGCTTCTCCTTCTGCATAAACCCCTTCGCCACCAGCCTACTCTTGTAGATGGTGACCTGCCCCTTGTCATCGGTCTTGATCCTCAGCACCCACTTGCATTGTATCGCTTTCTTCCCATCAGGCAGCACCACCAGATCCCATGTCCTATTCTCCAGCAGACTCTGGTACTCAGCATCCCTAGAAGCCAGCCACTTGTCCCTATCTGGTCCAGCTAATGCCTCCTCCATGCTAGCTGGTTCCTCTGGTGCAGGGGCAAGAAAACAGTACGCAGGCTCATCCTCCTCATCCGGGTCATAGCCATGAGGTAGAATCAGCAATGCCTCTT